>JAULKM010076242.1:0-11754 GCA_032355605.1 Rubia tinctorum
ACCCATATGAGCCGGGTCAAAACGGGTCGGGTCGGGTCGGACAATTTGAACACCCCTAACAAATACCATTGATCTATCCCAACCCCACCCAACCCTACAAGTTACCATACACTTGGAATATTTGCAACACGAGAAGACAAAAGAAAACAGCATAAACACAGGATACCAAGAGCAGTGAACATTTTCTGTTTTCAACACACAAATACGGGCAATATGGAAAATATGGTCAGGGAGGAGCAATGGTCAGAAGCATCGCGTGATGGCTCTGAGAATTCAGAAGAACGAAGGGATGTGCTTTTTGGGGACGAACTCATCACAGCTACCCATCTACCACCCAGGATTACACCTGATGAGGACATACTCATCCAGCCAAAATAGCCAAACCTCCCAAATAACATCCCCAATCGGCCCATATACCAATCAAACACAAAGCCGCCCAAAACCAAAATCACATTGAAAAAAAACAAGAAGGATCCATCGGGGAAGAAAACAAATAATATGGGTCACTCCATTTTCGTACCTGTCGACCCGGAGAGGAAGACGATGATGGAAATCTTACAGCCAGAAATGTCATTGCCACCGCAGAGAGCTCGTGTCCGAAGTTAATAACTGATTCAATTTCAACCCTCCATGTCCATCAGATCACTCAACTGCCGTCTCTTCCAGCTGAGGAACCGAACGAAAAGGAACCGGAGGAATACCTGGCAGAGGAACCGGACGGCAAGGAACCTGAGCCATCGGACCATTCAGCCGGCGGAGCTTCCAACACCGAGTCACCACCACCTCGTATCGGCCCATCATCATTTACTGGAGGAAATACAAATTCAGAATATATCGAATTGAAGACTGGAGGCATGTGCTTCGGCGAGAAGGGGAAAATGTAAGACAGGGTCGGTGGAGATTGCTTCTCTGAAATGGCTATGGTGGCCGAAAATGATAAGAGGAAAGAGCCAGGCTTGCTCTTGGAAAAAAGGAAGAAGCGGGGATGGAGTTTTTGGATATTACAAATACATCCAAAGAGGAATATTGTGGTGGGTCAACTGAATTGACAAATTCATGTGGCCCAGTGCAGATGGGCCAAAATTCAACTTCAGTTTCTTCTGTTCCCAGCAGCAGCAATTTTCTTCGCACAGATATCCGGTGGCAAGGAAATCATCGCACACTAACTCGAATCATCGGAAGGAGAGGGAACATCAGACTTACCACAACCAAATCAACTATTGAAACCAAGATCCTTATTGAGAAAAATATGGAGAGAGTCAGGATGCTGAAAATTGCAGAAGAGGAAAAGCATGGAATAGCAGGAACTAGCAGAGGTGCATCAATCTGGCCAAAACCAATGGTTATGCACGAGTCTATTACCCATCAAGGAAATGATTATATGGCGCAAGTACACATGCAGAAAAAGGCTATCCATTGGGCTTTTCGAAATTCATGCCAGTGGCTGAAGGATTAGGAGTTAAAAGGAAGAGACAACTATAAGAGGATATTGAAGTTACTGTCTTCAATAAAAAAAGGTGCACGAAGGAACAGGAATAGGATCAACTTCACCACACACTCTCAATGTTCCCAGAGATTGACCAAAGCCGAGGCACGGAGCAAGGGGAACTCGTCATAGTTACAACCGGAATGTGTGAACAAGTGATACAAACAGTGTTGCAGGAGACAGAAGGTCAGAGCTGTGGTACTTCGATGGTTGGGCCAGAACAACCACCGAGAGGTACATGAATCTACTCAGTTGGAACTGCATAGGACTGACGCATCCTCTGACAGTTAAATTCTTAAACAAATCCATCAACCATTATAACCCCAATATTTTGTTTTTAATGGAAACTTAGTGTGATTATAGTAAAGTTAGTAAGTGGTTAGGTAGAACTTATTTCACTAATTGGGGTGTAGTAGATTCGGTAGGAACAAGTGGCGGTCTCTGTGTGCCTGGTCAGCAAATATTATAGTATCGGTAGTCAAATGTTGCTAACATTTTGTATGCTGTAAAATTACAACCGCCCAAGGCGATGAATGGATGTTGATTCTTGTGTATGGCCACCCAGACCGTCCCAAAAGGAAATCAATGTGGGATAACACATATACAGTTCTGAAAAATACCGATCTTCCAGTTCTCATCACTGGGGATTTCAACCAGGTATTAAACAGGAGAGGCAAGTCAGGTGGGAGATCAGTAACAACACGGGATACTAAAGATCTTAACGGTTTACTCCGGGAGGCAAACCTCATTGAGATCAGAAACAAGGGTCAATGGTACACATGGTCAAATGGAAGGGGAAGCAATGAACTTATACTAGAGCATCTAGATCGAGCTTTCGCAAATGAAAAATGGACGTCGATGTTTAACAAGTACTGCCTAAACAACTATACAATAATGAGGTCTGACCATGGGGTCCTCACAATCAACACCCACCCGAGGTTTCAGGGTCGAAGATTTGAGTCCTTCTCGGTCAGATTTAAACACACCAAACAGCTGGTCAAACGTGTTTGGAGAACAATCTCCCACATGTCAACTGAACTGGATGGGTCAACTGAACCGCATGAACTCAACCCTACAACATCTTTTAACGTGAAAGTGCAGGAAACCATAACAAGACTGCATAATTGGGCAAAAGAAAATGTGGGCGAATTAAAGTACATAATAAAAAAGGTTGAGAAAAAACTGGGAGGAAAACAGAAATGCAAAGGTGCAAACGTTATGCGTGATAAGACAAAGGAGCTGGAGGAACTCCTCACTTTACAGAATGACTACTGGAAATAGAGAGCGAAATCACTTTGGCTAAACGAAGGAGATAGAAACACGAAGATCTTCCATCAATGGGCACCGAGAAGGAAAAGAAGGAAATACATAACTCAACTCAAGGACGTGGGAGGAACTTGGAATTCAAATTAAGATGATCTCCTACAGTTAGTCTACAACCACATAAGCTTTGTCTTTGTCACAGATTATATTCGTCTGCAGATGCTTTTAGACAATCAACGATGCAGGATATATTGAACCTCATTACTAAGGGGGTCAATTTAAGCCAGCAGAAAAAACTCGAATGCCCAGTAACACTACATGAAATAAAAACATCCATTTTCTTGATGGGTAAATGGAAGGCACCGGGGTCGGATGGTCTATCATCGGACTTTTACCAACACTACTGGTTCGAAGTGGGGGATGAAGTAACAGCAGCAGTCCAAAGTTTTTTCGAAACCACTTCCATGCCTACAGAGTGGAACCACACAACCCTCGTCCTAGTCCTAAAGAGGAATTGTCCAAAGGAACCAGCAGATCTAAGACCAATAAGCTTATGCAATGTCACCTACAAAATCATTGCTAAAGTCCTAACAAACAGAATTAAAAGGGTAATGAGGTTCCTCATTTCAGGAAACCAATCAGCTTTTGTTCATGGAAGATCCATTATCGAAATTTCCCTCATGGCGCACGAATTCATCCGGAAGAAGAAGACGGGTAAACAGCCTATGGCAGCGATGAAAATTGATATGAGCAAGGCGTATGCCCGGGTTTCTTGGGAATTTCTCGAAAAGATTATGCGGCAAATGGGCTTCCCTAACAAATGGACACGCTGGGTCATGACATGTGTCACCACTGTTACATACTCTATCAACCTCAATGGGATGAATTCCAGATCCTTCCAGCCGAAGCAGGGACTCAGACAAGGATGCCCTTTCTCACTTTTCCTATTCATCCTATGTCAGGAAGCATTCTCGTCTATGTCAGCTTCCCACAACTTCTAGAGTGTATACCTAGATGTGAATATTGAACGCTCAGTCCAACTAGTCTCACACCTGATGTTTTCAGATAACTGTGTCCTCTTCTTTAACATTTCAGATGTCGGATCAACAAAACTTGCACAAACACTCAACCAGTTTGTGGCATACTCCGGCCAAAGGATCAAATTCCAAAAGTCTGCACTTCTAGTCAGCCAAATACAGAGACAAGAACGAGGGTCCATCTCAGCCAAACTTTCAGAATATTCTCAGACCTACTCAAGGAAAAGTTCATAGGCCATGACATGGACTTTTCATGACCAAAGGTAGGAATATTTAACAAATTGATCCAAAGAGTCAAGGCAAATACTTGTATTTGGAATACCGGAGACCTCTCAGTCATGGGAAGGATTACCCTAAGCAAGCATGTCCTAGCTTCAACAACACAATACACCCTAACTACTTTCAAAATACCTTTCAATGTCGCAAAAATAATTGACAGTCATCTTGCAAGATTTATCTCAGCAGGAGACATGGAAGGAAGAGGGATACATTGGAAATCCTGGGACTCAATGTGCCATTCGAAATGGCATGGGGGACTAGGGATGCGATCCACAGAACAGATAAATCAAGCCCTGCTTGGTAAGATAGCATAGAAGTTAATCACAGATAAACAATCATTCTTTGCCAACCTGTTCCTTAACAAATATTGTAAAAAAAGAAGATTTCCAGAAGGTCAAAGAGAAGAAAGGCGCAACGTGGGGCTGGAGGGGAATCCTATGTGCTAGGGATCTCATCAAAACAGGCCTCAAATGGCAGGTGGTGGACGGTACCGGAATTAACATCCAAGATGAGTGGATCCAAAATCATACTAACCCATTAAGGCATGAGAGTCAATTTCTACCCCAACTTGGTTTCAAAGTGAGTCACCTAATTGACAATCATAAGCATTGGCGAATACCTTTATTGAAATTGTTTTCAGCCAAGAAGTAGTAAACAATATTACAGGAATCCACATTCCTTATGGCCCCCTAGGTCACAAGGATTACCAATTCTGGGAGAAGGAATGGTTAGGAAAATACACAGTCAAAAGCGGGTACCATGTTGCTTGGAACATAAGAGATAGTGCAAAACCGTCATGTTCTTCCAAAGCAGGGGTACTGAAACAGTGATAACCAGTTATGGAAAAAAATTGTGGAATGCCAAAATCCCGGAGAAAGTAAAATTCTTAGTATGGGGACTTGCACAGAATGCAGCCCCAATAGGACAGGCACTCAGGAAAAGGAAATTAGAGATCTCACCCATCTGTCAACTATGTCTTTCCCATTCAGAAACACCCACACACATGGTATTGGAGTGTCATTTTGTAAGAATAGTCTGGAGAATCTCCAGATTGGGTTTTGATTTCCAACAGGGTAATCTGATCGTGCTCATAGACTGGCTAAGAGAATGGTCCAGGATAGCTCATGAGGACGAGGACATCTGCCTCACATGTATCATCATTTGGGTGATCTGGTGCGCCAGGAACAAAGCAACAATAAAGCAACAACAAGTCTCTGTAGAAATGGTCCTAGAAATAATTAGAGAAACCCAACCTGAGGAACATGTGAAGGACATAACAGGAACAAGGACTGTAGCAGACCCCAACTCCGAGCAGATGGACCTGGAGCAAATCATGCGCCAATCACAAATATTGGAAACAAAATAGGTAAAGGTGGGAGATTTACAACTAATATGGTTTTCTCAGGAAGGATATCTGAACCCCAACTACACCAGTTGGACTTTCGTCAATACGGACGCAGCATACACATTAAAAAGGGTAATGCGGCAGCAGCATGGTGTATATCTAAAGGAGACAGAACTAACTGCTGGAATGGTTCACGAAATATTCAAGCACTTTCTGTTGTTCAAGCCGAGCTTGCTGCAATCCATGAAGCAATGGTGGAAGCAAGAGAACGAGGGTCCACACATGTTTGTGTGCGAACGGACTGTGAGATGACACTTAATCACATGAGCAATTTCCCAAATGTCCCCCCAACACTACACGGACTTCTTAGGAGCATCATAATGTTAGCTATGGTGTTCACTGAAATACATACAATCAAAGTCCATAGGACAGTTGTAATGAATGCTCACAATTTGGCACGTCTTGTAATAGGTCGGTCAAATCATCTCTCATAATATAAGCGCTTGACGCACAAATCTTTGTTCAAAAAAAACTGTGGGGGTTTAGATTCATCTCTCACAGAGGGTGGTGCGTGACCACATATTCCTTAGTCTAGATTCCAGTTTATTGCGCTTTTCTTCCACTTGCAATACTTGGGCATAAGGGTGGCAAATGGGCGGACGGGTTAAATACGGATTATGTAAAATGGGTAATTAAAAAATATGGGTATGACTCATTTTGACCCATTTTGTGATGGGTAAAAATGGGTCGGGTAAAAATGGGTCGAGTTGAAACCCGCTCAACCCGCAGGTTGAAAGTCATTAAACTCACGGGGTGAAAAATGGGTAAACCCGCGACTTATAACCTATAAACCCATATGGATTTATGTATCAACCAATATGGGTAAAACCTGCGGGTTTCAACCTATGTATTGACCCATGTGGGTTTATATACCAACCCGTATGGGTAAATCCGTGGGTTTCAACCCATATATTGACCTATATGGGTTTATATACCAACTCATATGGGTAAACTCGTGGGTTTCAACCCATATGGGTAAACCCGCAGTCAACCCACAAACTCAACATGTTCAACCCATATTTTTCAACTACCCATTTTACCCATACCTATACAGTTTAAAATTTGATAATCCGCTTGACCCTCGAGTTACAGGTCTATTTTGCCACCCCTGCTTGGGGCAGTGGAAATTGTGCGGCTAACCATGCATAGCTAAGAATGTGAACACAACGTCTTTCTTGGAGCAAAAGGCGATATTTCTCGCCCTGAGAGCCCTGTCATTCTGACACCATGGGTTAAGGAGGAGGTAAATCACAACGTTCAAGGGTGTCAGTCACCTGGTGGTCACTTCCTGGTGCTCACAAGGAATTCTCTTACAGGAGGAAATTCCCACACGGCAGCTGCCATGATTTGAACTCATGGCCATAGAGCGTTTAACTAGATACTTAATCACTTGGTCGATCACTTGGGTGCAACACAACGTCTTTCTTAAAGTGGGCATCAGTCGTAACCATCTGGGCATGGACAATAGTTGTTTCTTAATTTTAACAAATCGCTCTAGAAATCGAAATACTCACAGTGGTTATTTCTAGAGAAACCGCCCATGGTTTCTTGGTAAGAAATCGGTTGAGAGCACAACCTTTCTTCTTCTTTTTTTTCAAAAATTATCATTTTTTAAATTTGTAAAATTTATTTAAAAATCTATAAAAAAAATTAAATTTTGTATTTATTTAAATCGGGAAAAATTTATATTCACAAAATATTTAATAATTTTTGAAAAATAATTAAATTTTAAAAATGAAATTGTATTACTTCCTATATCCCATCTTAAGTTGCACACTTTGACTTTTGATAGTTGAATAAAAAAATGTTTGACTATTAATATCTATAACTATGTACAATTAAAAATTATAAAAAATTAGTATTATGAAAATACACATTAATAAAAATCTGACACTACACCACATGATAATATCCTTACTTATATATCAATAGAATTTTATAGTTTAACTTAGTTAATTTTGACTAAATGAATAGTTCAATTGCAGCTTAAGCTGGGACGGAGAGAGCATTAAATTTCACATTCAATTTATTTTGGGTGGACAAATATATTGAAATTAAATGTAAAAAAAACCGTGAGTAGAATAGAGAAAATCAAGTGAAGTTCATGAATAGTATAAAGTGGTTTCCTACCAGTGTGGAGGAAAAAAGAAGTGGTTTCTTAGGGTCAGGTGAAAGAGAGAATGAAAATATTCTCGAAAATATTATTATGAAAGATAAAAATATCTGAAGAGTACAAGAGGTTCTTAAATACTATAACAAAACCCTAAAACGATAAAAAGGAAATAAAACAAAAATCGAAAAACAGTAAAAATAAATAATAAATTATTGTTTTGAGGTCTAAAACGAGTTCAAATGGCCAGAAAACACCCTTCTTCACGATGTATGTTGACTAATGTAGTACTCGTTGAGACGGTTCTAACGGCACCGACCTTACCTGATTCTGATTCCAAACATAAAAGTTATGTTCAAAACCGTATCAAACCATTATGACTATTTCTTCAATTTTTGTCGTCATTCGCCCTGCATCATATACGGAGGAATGTAACATACAATTCTTGTTTTACAATGTACCACATTATACATAAAGTCATTACGCCAATAATAATAATAACATTCCACGTACAAGATTATATATACGCTCTCTGGTATATACTTTGTTTCAACTTTATTTGCACAATAATCATTATCACGATATTAAAAAAAACATGTTTGACCATTAATTGTTTACCTATGTATAATAACGATAAATAAAAAATAGTTGATATTTAAAAGTTACTTGTTACAATGAGTTCAACAATATTATATGCGGTAATATATATATTTTTTCATATATCAAAATAAATATGTGGTCACACTTTGATTAAAAAAATAGTGTCCAACAATGCAAATATAGTTGGGATGATGGGAGTAATAGAAATTTACTTTACATACTACTTTTAATAATACATATTATTTTGAATATTGAGATACATAGGGAGTTTGGTGATGTGGGAGCTCCGACTCGGATCTTTCAATCAGCGATAGAAGTAATTTTTCCACTTTCAACCACGTGATATGATTTCATTCAAACACCAAATTTTTCGATCTAGAAAATTAATAGCGTGATTAGCAAGAATGAAGAAGGATAAAAATCTTTTTAAACCTAAATTCAATTTTTGGGTGTTTAAGTATTCTGGTTTAACACTAGTGCAAAATAAGGTATTAATGACGGTTAAAGAGGTCATTAGACCACAGTTTTGACCAGCCATCTCTGGCTGAGCCGTCTACCGCAAACCGCCATTAGACGGTGATTTTTGAAGCAATTCCAACTTTGAAAACCTCTTTTGCATTTAATAGAAAAAAGCTGTCGAAATATCAAACTACATTCAAATTCATCGATTTTCAAACATCAACATATATTCAAACATCAACATATATTCAAACTTATGAAAATAAACCACCATGTACACTAATTCAAATACACACTTGAATCAACCAAAATAATTTGATTAACCACCTCGATCGATCTTCAAACCTTCAAAATCACCACCACACCACTCATATTGATGGATAAACACCTAGAACACCTGGCTTATGAAAAATAATAAAAAAAAGAATCACCATCACTAACACCATACGTACCTATCAAAGAACACCACCCACATAAATCAACAAACCCAACCAAAAATAACTAATCCGTACCTGGCGACATTTTTTTATCGTTTTCTTGCCGTTGAAAAACAGTATTGTGGCTTCATCGGGGAAGGAAATCAAGAAAGGAAAGTTTTGATTGGGAAAAAAGGAAATCGGTCCAAATTTTTAGCAAATCGAATTGGTTGGAATATTTAAAAATTGGACGGGATTCAGGAGGATATTTGGAAGAGTATTGAGAGGAGGAGCGCCATAAAGGGGATAAGATAAGAAGAGATCTGTAATATGTCTTTAAAAAGAGAGATGATATATTTAATCAGTAGGAAGGACAATGATTGAACTGCTATGAATATTGAACCGTCGTTAATTATATGGTTTAACCGTCATGTAATGTTTTACGTTCCGAAATGGAAGGTTCCGACTTTGGAACATCAACATGCGGTGGTTTTGGGGTAAAAAACAAACAATCTTCGTTCAACGGACCTTTAATGGGGGTTTCTGCACTAGTGTAACATGAAGTAACCAGCGACATCAATTCAAGGAAAGGGAGGAAGCATTCACTGCGAGTCCATTTTTAACAAGTAACTTTTAAAATATACTTTAGTGATGTTTGTTAAGGGTTTTAGAAGACAAAATCTTGTGCGAGATCATCTCACGGTGAAACCAAGGATTAATGTGCAATATTATGAAGTTTAATTAGAGACGGGGTTCTAAATATCGAAATCATATTGTGACCCCTCAGAATCACTTATCTTAGAATCGAAGTTCATCCCCTTCGACTATTTAACAGTTTCCCCCTCTGACCTAACCCTACCAGATAACCCCCTCTCAGAAGATTCATCACCGAAAATAGTCATTAATGTAGTAAGAAAGGGAAGGGAAAGAGAAAGAATCGTTAGAACTTACTGTTTTCTGAGGAAAATCTGCTAGGAGATGAAGAGGATGGCAGATGGTAGTTGGAAAGAACTTGAAAAGATAACTCCCTCTGTGAAATACCTGCGAATAAAATGAAGAGGAATTAGGAAGAAAAAGGGCTAGTTAAGGGGCCTGAAACTGTGGCAAAGGTAATCATTATCTCGAAAAAATAAAAAAAATTGAAAAGGCGTAAGAATATTTTTGTGCCTTTTCAGAGTCGGTCGGTCGGTCTTCACACGTCTAAGTGCAAGGGTGGGGTGGCACGTGCGCTCTCTCATATTCTGCTAATGATTAAGAATAAGAATACTGGATACCAACTCGGAGTCACAGATGATGCTCGAAAGGTTTTACCTCGAATGTTGATTAAGTTGAGTCTATAAATTAGAGACCTCGGATGTTTTGTTAGAGTATGTCATCTTGGACACTGATTGATTGATTCAATAAATCACCACCTCGGAAGTTTTTGATTTATCATCTCGAAACCCCGTATACTTGAGTGGATATCTAGTATTCTAGAGATTTTTTATAAGGACCAAACCCAACTAAAGTAATGGGCCTTTATTAATTAGCCCACACAGGTTTGAAACGGTAAGCATTGATACCGTATTTATGGGATAATAACAAGATATATGGAGGGAAATACGTTGTTAATGATATACAATATAAATACTAGGTATGTATTCATTTTCTGATTCATTCACTCTTATACGATATTCATTCACTCTTATACTTAGGTGATGTTTATTTAGGGTTTAGACTAGTCAAACGTTCATCTATTTTCGAGTCATTCACGTTGTTAAACTTCCTCAAAACACAATATAACTTAAACTAAATCTGAAATAAAAATGAATTCAGTAAAATAAAACGTCAGAACCGAAAATCAAACTCCATCAAATCACATTATATATAGATCCATTTATTCAACCCCGAACAAGCATCACTCATACACAACAATTAATGACCAACAAAATCCAAACAAAGCAAGAAGCAAAGCAAATCACACAAGCCACAAACAAAAGAATAACAACAGATCCAAGAACACAAGTAAACAAATGCAAATCCGACACATATATTTTCTCGCAGCAGCATTCAGTGAGGAATGGCCGTAGGTTTGTAATCAACCACGAGCACCTTCTCCAGCTTAGGGAGCAACAAGTTCGCATACTGGATATGATTCGGGTCCGCCAAATACTGTTGGATACCTGCAACAGTATCAAACCCCAATTCAAACACGTGCGTAAAACCTTGATCCAGACCTTCTGTGCTAACGTTCAATCCCCACGCGAAAGTTTTCACCGACGGGATCACATCCTCCAAGTGCGCGTACCCTTTGATGAGTTCGTCGATTTCGTGTTGCAAAACCTCGGCTTTGAACTTGGCCAGAAGTATGTGCTTCGCATCTCCCCCGCCATTGTTGTTGGGAATAGAACCTTCCATTTCTGTGTAACTCAACCTGTTTTGTTTTGACTGATCGATGTTTGGTTTTGGATATTGGAGATGCAGAAAACAGGCGTATTTATAGGGTTGGGAAACGTACGTACAACGTTAAGCTGGCCCTTGATGTGTTATTTTAATATCCCAAAGGATCAACTTGATCGGATAATACTGATTGTGAGCATATGTGAAGCTTTCTCTACGACTGTACGACACATTCTTATGTTTTTAAAGCTGTTTTTAACCATTATATAATACATATTAAGCAAATATGCTTATAAATCCTGTTAAACACACCCTCTATC
>JAULKM010076252.1:0-11753 GCA_032355605.1 Rubia tinctorum
TTCTTTTTGGCTGTTTTTGTTTGGAGTAGGTATTGCTCGAGTTCTTGGTGAATTCTTATCGAGAATCCTTGCAATATCATTCCAAACTTTTTGGAAAAAAATAAAAAATATGGAACATCTCTCCTTGAGGGAACTCATAACGAGAAGAGAGGTTCAACGAGCAATGTTTTGTGGGATTTGTCATTCCGACCATCCTACCAAATCTTTCTATATGTTGAGGGATATGCACTATGGGGAGGAAAGAACCGTTGGTTTTCAAAACCAAGGGTATTATGAAGAGTGCTTTCAAGAGAATGAAGATGATGGTTTTCAAGGGCAATACGCTCAAGAATGGTATTCATACCACAATTCTGACAATCCGAAGTGGAGTGGTAATCTGGATTTGTGGTATGAAAATGAGCCACACAGCCAACCCTACGAGTGGTCTAGTTATTCCCCTCCACCTTACACCATACCCCAAAGCCAAGCCCAAGATGAAGGTCTTAGTTTGACAAATGTAGAAATCATAGATACATTAGCAAACTTGACTAGGTTAGCCATGATTAATAAGGAAGCAGAAATTCAAAATTCCCCAAGACTTGAGGCTTTGGAGAGTCATGTAAGTAACATGATGGAAGTGGTGATCTGAATGAAAGCTCGTTATTCTGAAGATACACCATCCCAAGTAGAACTCTAAGATACGGTGAATGAGTTCGAGTTCGAAGGGGGTAAGGAGTCAGTGGTTGAATGCAAAGAAGTTGAGGAAGAGGTGAGTGTGCTACATCCATTTCCATCATCACCCCTACCCCCACATAGTGAACCAAATCCACCATTTTCGGAAGCTTTGAAGGAGATAAGAAAGGAGCAAAATGACTATGCCAAGCCTCCTAACCACCCAACTCCTTTAAAACCAACTCCACCTCCACAAGACTTTCCTCTTCAAAGTTTTGTAACCCCACCTCTCAAATTTTGGATGCTCATGATGAAGGGGTTCAAACCTTCACCATATTTATAACATTAGGGTCGTGACGACGACCTTAAACATACGGAGCTAAGTCATGCCGACAACGCAAATAAATTCGGCTTTTACTTTGGTTTTGTAATTTATTTTTTTCATTATTTTGTGTTGATATTTTCACAGTGTGTTTCCATGATTTTGTAGAAAAGTGAAGTTCATTGCATTGGAGAAGATTAAGGAAATAAAACTGTCTCCAGAAGATTTACAAGTGAAAAATGGCATGCTTTTTTATCTTCCTAATTGGTTCTTATAGAATCACAGTCAACTAATTGTAACTAACTCCAACTGAAAATATGTTGAATAAAAGCTCCTGAAGCAAAACTTATTGAACCCTACATTGCTTCTGCTGCTTCTCGGTTCCAACTAAAATAGCCAAAGACTAAACTACCCTTAGTTCATTTGGACTTCATGATAAAATCTCCCCCTCAAAATTCATCTTGTTCTCAAGTTTTGATGAAATCAATGAGCAAAGTCTGGGAATTGATTGATGATGATTTCACTGTCTTCCCAAAAGGATTCTTCCATAGGTAGTTGATGCCTCTGAATCATCCATTGTATCTTCTGCTGAGATCCTGCATGGTGTGGTTTTAACAATGAGACATGGAAAACTAGATGAATCCTGACAGTAATTGGTAGTTGTAATCTATAATCTACTGAACCTATTCTTTGCATTATAGGATATGGTCCAAAAAACTTTGGAGATAGTTTTTTCACGTTAGTCCTTAGAGTAACTGAGCTTTTTCTATACTTTTGAAGTTTAAGGTAAACCAAATATCCAACCTTAAACTCCCTCTCAGTCCTTTTATTATCTGCATGGAATTTATATAGATCTTAAGCTCTCTTCAAATAAGTCTTGAGTAGCAGGAATGATCACATTCAAGAAATTACTTAAAGGAATCTGATGTGGTTTGAACCCATACAGTGCTACAAAAGGAGTCATCCTTATACTGGATTGATAGGATGAATTATACCACCACTGAGCCATTCCCGACCAACTTTTCCAAGAATTTGATTTTTCTCCACAAAAACAATGCAAATATGATTCTAAAATCTGATTAGTACGTTCAGCTTGCCCATTTGTTTTAGGATGATATGCAATGCTAAATTACAGCTGAACTCCTAACTTGTTGAATAAATCCTTCCAAAACTAACTTGTAAAAATCTTATCCCTATCACTAAAAATTTCCTCCGGAAGTCCATGTAATCCGTAGATTTCAGTTAAAATAGTAGCTACCTCGTGTCATGTGGACGGATGAGATAGTGGTATAAAGTGAGAGTATTTGGTCAATCTGTCAATTACAACCTTGATAGCATCATCCCCTTGTGATTTAGGTAACTTTTCAATGAAGTCCTAAAAATATGAGTCTAAGGCTTTGTTGAAATAGGCAGAGGTTGTAGCAAGCCAGCAGGGTGTATATTCTCATGCTTGTTCTTCTGGCATATAGAACAGATCCTTACAAACTGTATGATATTATCTCTCATATAAGGCCAAAAAAAAGTGATTCCACTCTTTTAATTGTTACAAACTGGCCTAAATGTCCCCCTAGAGTAGAAGAATGAAGTGATTGCGAGATTATTTTTTGATCTCAGAGGAAGAACCAACATAAATTCTATTCCCTTTCTTTAAAATTCCTTTGATATACTGATACTCAGAATTCCCATTATTTTAACCGTGTAAAGTAGCCTGTAGTATATTGTTCTATCCTCAATTTTGCTAAACCATGTTGGTTGTGCTGAAGTGATTACCTTTACCTTTATTTCCTGAGTTTTTAACATGTTGTTTTCAAGAACTCCAAACTGATCAACTGGTGATCGCTCATACAATATATTATCATATTCATGCACTGGTATAAGAGGTTCCTTATTAGCCTGAGTATAATCTGATTCCTTTTTTGCTTGAGTATAAACTGAATCTCGAAGTATAGAATTCACTAAATCATCCTGCAGAAGCTCTTCCCCAATTAAATCTCCACTGATTTCCTCAACTACGGATTTTGCCAAACTTTTCACATTATCATCCATAATATCAACATACTATGAGGTCTCCCCTTGATATTCTCTAACATGTATTTTTGACAATGCATCAGCTGCAACATTTTCTCTTCCCTTTTATAGCATTTCAAAACTAAGACCAAAAAGTTTGGTTCCCCACTTGTGTTGTAAGGCTATAAGCAACCTTTGACTCAGCAAAAATCTTAGAGATTGGTGATCGGTTCTTATCAAAAAATGTTGTCCAACTAGATAATGCCTCCATTTGTCGATTGTCATAACTATGGCTAACAATTCCTTCTCTTATGTAGAAAGGCCTCTATTATTTGGACAAGAAGATTTGCTAAGGTATGATATAGGGTGTTGTTCTTGCATTAACACTGCTCTCATACCCACATCACTAGCATCGGTTTCAATCGAAAACTCCTTATCTAACTCAAGTAACTTTAAAACTGGTGTTGTAGTGATGATATTATTCAGATCCTGAAAAAGCATCAATTGATTCATTAGACCATTTAAATTCATCTTTCTTAACAAAATCATGCAAAGGCCTACACACTGAACCATAAGATTTAATAAACCTTCTATAGTAACCTGTTAGGCCAAGAAATCCTCTCAATTCTTTCAAGATTTTTGGAATTGTCCACTCTAATATACAACTAATATTTTTTAGATCCATCTTCACTCCTGTAGTTGTTATCACATGATCAAGGTATTCAATCATATGCTGGCCAAAAACATATTTAGTTGCTTTAGCAAAAAATTATGTTGTCTTAACATAGTTAACACTTGCTCCAAGTGTATCAAATGTTCTTCCAAAAATACTATAAACCAGAATGTCATAAAAAATTTAATACAAAATTTCTGAGATGATCCTTGAAAATTTTGTTCATTATAGATTGAAAAGAAGCTGGAGCATTAGTTAATCCGAAAGGCATCACTAAGAACTCATAGTGACCACTATGTGTTTGGAAATCATTCTTATCAATGTCTTCTCTTCTCACCCTTATCTGATGGTAACCAGACCTCAGGTCTAATTTTGAAAAAATGGTGGAACCATAAAACTCATCTAACAGTTCATCAATGATAGGAATAGGAAATTTGTCTTTGATAGTAAACTCATTCAACTTCCTATAGTCTGTGCAAAGCCTCCATGAATTATCATTCTTTTTTTACTAACAATATAGGTGAAGAATATGGGCTATTTCTAGGCTGTATGATCTGATCCTTGAGCATTTCTTCCACTTGTCTCTCAATTTCAGCTTTGTGTTCATATGGTTGCCTGTAGGGTCTTATCTAAAAGGGGTGTGATCTAAATTTAAGTACAATCTTATGATTTATACACGTATAGGAGGAAGCCCTTTAGGAACTTCAAAATTTTCAGCATATCTGGAAAGCAGATGCTGGATTTTTGAGTTCATATTATTTTTATTCTGTTAATTGAATTCCTTATCAGAATTTATTGCAGATATGTGCCTCATCCTTTACTACACCTTATCTGCATTCCCTAATTCCTTCAGATCATCCACTTTCACTGTCTCATGGAAGAATTTTCTTCTTTTATTCTCAGCCAATTGTTTAGCCTCACAGTCTCTAATCATTCTCACATTGACTTCCTTATATGTGCCATGAACTGTCCAGTTTAACCCTTTTTCCAAAAATAAATGCTCCAGTCATAGAAATAAAATGTGATTGGGCTATAGCTTCTCATCCAATCCACTCCTAGGAGCATATCTAGCTCACCCAATGGCAGAATCTTCAAATTATATGTGAAATTATGTTGATGGATATGCCATGAAACTTTAGGACAGTAAACAAAGCCTTTCACTCTATTGCCATCTGCAACTTCAACTGTGAAGGGTTTAGTAGTTGATTATTGTTTCAAACCAAGTTGCTTAACATGTCCAAGACTAACAAAGCTGTCACTGTTTCCTGTATCAAGAAGTATACTGATGGTGTGCCCCAAAAACTTACCATATATGGTGATGCAATTATGAGTAAAATTACCATTTCCTACTGCCTTACACACAACCTAATCTGCTTCAGTTTCTGACATCTCTTCATTCAACAACTCAGACTGTTCTTTTTCCACCACAATTATCCCTTCAGCCTCATCAAAATCTTTGGTAGTGATAAAATTCACCTGTTTGAATTTACAAACATGTCCTACCCCAAAAAAAATTTCCACATTTAAAACATAGATGATTCTCCCTTCTAAACAGAATTTCCCGAGGAGAATTTTTTCTATAATTCCTAACATTTGGCTTCTGATCATTCTTATCCACTATAGTGGCAAAATCCTAATTCTTAACAACCGTTCTTTCCACATTACTCCTCCAGTTAGGAAATGATCCAGCCACTAACCCCATAGGACTCATATTTCTATTCTTCTTAATTAACATATTCAGGTTCTGTTCTTGGAGTAAAGCTATCTCTACTGTTTCTTGCAAAGTGTTGTGTTTAAACAGCTTAATCATTGGTTTCAATTCATCTTTAAGTTCACTAATGAAGCTAGATATGAAATAAGTCATAGGTAATATAGGGTTCTCACAAATCGATAAAGAGCTCTTCAAAGCTTTCTTGATAGTTCTTCACACTGTCTCTTTTCCGCAACTTGTTAAACTCTTTATAATGTCTTTTCCACCGATTACTACAAATATTTTTGTAACTACATCTTTAAACTCTTCCCAACTCCATTCATTTTTTTTGTGAATTTCTCTCCAATGAACCATATCTCGGCCTTGTTCTTCAAATAGATCTCCACTACTTCCACTCTCTTTGACTCAGGAATTTTGAAGAAACTGAAGAAAAAATCACATTTTCTGATCCACTCTTTAGGTTTCTAACCATTAAAAATAGATAGTTTGATTCTCGGATGTTGATTACCTGATATTCTTCCCAATTTCTCCCTCCAATTGAAAACACAGTCCCCAATTTTGACATTATCCTCTCTACTATGTCTACTGTTCTTATCAAAGTTAAAACTACCCTTGAAATAAGCTTCTTGAGATTTATCAGTGGAAAATGGGATTCAATGAAGTGATTAGTTTCAGCTTCATCAACAGGTCTCTTACCAATATTCCTTTGCAGCATCAAGGCCATCCGTTCTTCAAACAGTTGAAATCAGTGATTCAGCATCTGGTCCATGCGCTCCTCCAAATCTTTGCTCATTGCATTGCATTTCTCTTCAATTGCCTCATAAACTTGAACATTCTGTAGATCTTGTTGTGATTTCATGTTTGGTGTCAACTCTGAAATTCTTTGATCCTAATCTTTCAAGTAATTTTCGATCGTCTTCAACCTAGTGCTCTCTGTCATTTCCAGGAAGGATTACTCTGATACCAATTCGTCACATACAGAAAGCTAAACAACTCCAGAAAAAGGAATTTTACTGAAGAATAATTGAATTCATAATAGAAAAGGCAGAAACGAGTTTTGGGAAAAGGAAATATTCAAAAGAAGGAAAGAAAACTGTCTCCGGAAGATTTACAAGTGAAAGTATGGCATGCTTTTGCTATCTTCGTAACCGGTTCTTATAGAATCATAGTCAGCTAATTGTAACTAACTCTAACTGAAAATCTATTGAATAACAGCTCCTGAAGCAAAACTTATTGAACCCTGCATTGTTGTTGCTACCCTTAATTCATTTGGACTTCATGACATAACCATTGACATCTGATCTATCCTTGGTCTGAGCATTATTTTAGTAAATAAACTAAAACTACTAACTTCAAGTCTACAAAAATAATAGAGAAGGTAAAACCACTAACATGAGGTCTACAAAATTGCACGAATTAGAAAAGATATCAAACACTTATCGTGCAATCCGAAAAAATAATTAACTACACAGATGGAAGGGGGCAAAAACCATCAGAACAGGGATAACAACAAAGTAAAAGAGCCCAGTAAATTAACAAGCCCTCTGTGTCAGGCAGAAATTGAAGGAGGATTAAAAACGCCAATTACATTAAATGAGGAGACAAATAATGTTAATGCAGAGACGTGGGAAAACAGGATAAACGGGAAGAAGACTCGTATCAATGGTTTTCCCAGAGGTCGACTGGTCATCATTTCGTGAAGAAAATAAAGAGAAAATGTCGGGAAAAAGATAACCGGTGCATACGGTGGGCATATAGGAAGAGGTAGGTTGTGGAAGCTGGCAGGTGACGGGGTGGAAAATGGATGGAGTTACCATCCTCGAGCATCTATTTAATTGGGGCAACCTGTGACAAAGTTTGGTGATTGGAAGGAAGCATGCGGGAGAAAGAAGAGATGAAGGTATGAGAATGATCACTTGTATCTAAATCGGTGAATGAAGAAACAATTCACACTTTTTAAATATTGTTTAGATATCAATATATCTCTACAAAAACTTATTTCATAAAGAAATTAGTGTATTTTTATCACAAAGAATTGTAAAATTAAACGGTAAGTTGACTATGGACTGAGTGTGATACTGCTAAATTTTATTCGCACAACTTGTAAGAGCATTGCGATGGTGGTCCTTTTTTGTCCAAGTATGGGACACGTGTCAGTCATTCATTGGCCCACGTGTCTCACTGATAGCTGGCCCCTTTTTTAATAGAGGGACAAGTGGCACCCTCTTATTGCACCGCGTGTCCCACCCTTTCTTTTTTTTTTTAAACATTTAATAAAAAAATCTGAAAATTTTAAAATTTTATTTAAAATCTGAAAAATATTTTAAAAATATGTATTTTTATAAAAATACATCTGGGAAAAAATTTATTCACAAAATTTATTATAATTTTTTATTAAAAAAATAAAAAAATAAAAAAATATATTATTAAATTAAATGTTGGACAAATTTAAAATGCAAAATTTAAAATTTCACATTCAATTTATTTTGGGTGGACAAATTAAATTAAATGTTAATGGTAAAATTAATGAGTAGGATAGAGAAAATTAAGTGAGCTTCATGAATAGTAGAAAGTGGTTTTTTACAATTGTGGAGAAAAAAAATGGTTGGTTTCTTAAAGTGTGGTGGAAGAGAGAAAATGATAAAAATAATACTCACTCTGTCCAATTCAAGCTGCACACTTTGACTTTCACCAGTTGACTCAAAAAATGTTTGATTCTTAATATATTTTATTAAGGATAATTAAAACTTGTAAAAAGTTCATATTCTGAAAATATATGTTATAACGAATCTAACAAGGTATTACTCAATAATATTTATACTTATACACCTATTCAATTTTGGGGTCAAAGTTAAGAATTTTTGACTGAATGAATAGTTAAATTGAAACTTGAATTGGGACAGAGGAGGTATTTTTAATTGGTTAGAAACCGCTACCGGTTTATACCATTGCCCTTGGTCTAAGAGCAAGCCCAAAAAGTTCTCTAAAATAGAGATTTTGATTGATTTTAGAGATTATAGACACTATTTCCGCTCTAATAGATTCGCCATCTCATTCTCTAAAATAGATATTTTGATGAAAGAGAATGTTTGGTTCTTTATATTGGTAGAGAGAGAAAATATATTTGGAGAATTGAATATTTAATGTAATCATTAATTTAACACCTAATTTTAACACTAATTTTCTATTCATACCATAATTATCCAAGTTTAAATCAATGCAACATTCAATTCTTGTGGAATTGGCACATAAAATTGAACCGTAGAAACATCCGACTATTTTTTTTCTCTTTTTTTATTCCTTCGAATGATCTTTTTTTTAAAAATAATTCATGATATTTTAAACTTATGATGCTCAAATAATAAGTAACATGAATCACGATATGAGTTTGAGATTAAGAAAATAGTTATTGCATTCGTTATTCACTCGATAAGAAATGGTGAAATGCAAAAAAAAGATTGTGTTTTGAAATTCAACTTTTTAAATTTTTGGTTCACGGGAATGCCTTATTTTTCTAAATCGTAAAATAAATAAATTAATATGATAACTTAATGAATTCAATTGTCATTGTTTTAAAATTCATTAAAATAAATAAATATTTATAAGACATTTAATTATTTTTTTACAAATAAACTACTAAAATTAGATATTTTCCTAATTTTTATTCAAGTAATTTTTTTTAGAATAATAAAAACTAATTGTTTATTTTAAAAAGTAATATTTATTGTGAAATAAAGGCAAAAGTCTGTAAAATAGACAGTCTGTTGGATTTGGAGCAAAAAAATATAGAGAATATGAGTTTTGAATCTCAATTTTGAAGAAATTTTTGGAGAACTTGTTGGACTTTGAGCATTAGAGCAAGTCCAAAAGCTTCCTAAACTTTTCTCTAGAATAGGAAATGAAACATAATATTACTTGTATTTTTTTGACTCAACTCCAACAATTTTCCTATTTTGCATAATCTGGCATTTATTACACTATAGTTAATTTTCATTTAAAACTAAAAGTTCATTTAAAATCACTTCAAAATATATTATAAAAATTAAATTAGTTTTTAAAAATAATCAATATAACAAATTTGAAACGAAAATTTTGATGTTAATTAGAAACTATTTTTGTCATATTCTTTTTATGTGTTCACCCGGTTTGAAATAAAAGGTACTCCTTTTATTCAACTAATATTGACACTTCATTTTTTGAAACAATAATTTAGAAGTATCCAAATGAGTGGAGCAAATTGAATGCAAGATTGAAAAAGTAAAATTAGTGGATAAAAATAATTTTAATCTTCCTATATTTGGAATGTGCCAAAATAAAAAAAACACAAATATAGAATGTGTGTCAATACTAGATAAACCCTAGAATTTGTCCTTGCGAGAAAGATGAGAGGATGATAAATTGATAAGAATTCTTGTGAGAAAGTTGAGAGTTGACCTTTGTTTTACCTTTACATAATGTCACTCTTATCAGTTGTCACTTATATTATACTTGGTTTTCAAAAAAAAATAACTCTTGTCGGCGACACTTAAGAATAAAAATGACATTTATATTTAAAAATAAAATAGTAAAAAAATTGAAACTAAAATATTGATGTTAATTATAAACTAGTTTTCTTTTTGTATTTTTTCTATATATTCATCGGTTTGAAATAAAAGATAGAAATATCCAAAAAATGTAAAAATCATAAACTATAAACCCAAAGAGACTAATTCCAACATTCTAAACAAATAATTATTGAAAAAATTCTTTAAAAAAATATAAATAAGTATCTCATATAAGTTTGAGATTGTAGTAGTTTTCTCTAAAAAAAATTGTTGGAAGTCGAAAGTACTTTTTAGTAAGAACGGAAGAATTAGGGAAATATGAGATTTAAATTTTTAATAGAAAAATAAATTTGCATTAAGATTTGATGCATTCAATTGAAATTGCATTAAATTTTCATTCCCTATAAAAAAATTATTTCTTCAAATATAGGGAAATAAGTTTTTTCTCTCATCACAATCTCTATTTTATAAAATGAGATAGGAAAACTATTGTAGGTGAAAAACCATATAAAACCCCTATAATCAATAAAAATCCTTAATATAGAAAAGTTGTCGGATTTGCTCTTAGAATGGGAGGATCACTCAAATTTCAAACTGGGTAAACACAAACGGACAAAAAAACGATAAACATACTCCCTCCGTTCTAGCTCAAATTGCACAGAATTTTTTCATGTTCATCAAGAAACTTGTCTAACCGTTAATATGTTTAACTACGTATATTAACGGAAACTAAAAAGTTACTTTTGAGAAATTACTTGTTATGATGAATCCGACAATATCACATACGATAGTATCATTGTTTATATATCTATTCAAATATACGGTCAAAATTGGACAATGAATAGTGACATAAAGTGAAGTGAACATTTTTAACGGACAATGGAGTAATGAGTTTGACAATCCCAAAAAGAAAAAGTGGATTGCTATATCACGCCCTGTATTTATACGTATTGTGTATATAATGTATTAAAAAATAAAACTAAATTCAAATAAATCTTAAATTTAGAAAAGTGAATGTGTTAAATTTTATTTTAAATTTTGGAATTTTAAATTACGGTAGGCGGTGTTGTGGCGGCCGCCGGTGGGTGGTGGTTTCCGGTAAAATTCCGGTGACCTCTGGCCAATTTTTGACCAAATTCCGGCCAAATTTCGGTGCCCGGTGGTCGTGGTTCTCATGGCATGGGATGAACCATTTTGCATGACTCTCATTTGGTTTTTGTAATTGTGGTTCTCTTCGCATGGTTCTCATCTCATGACTCTCATCTCAATTCTCTCATCTCATGAGATGAGAGCCACAAGCACAAAAATCATATGAGAACTATGTGTCACCCCTCCTCAAGAATGGCTCTCATCCCATGACTCTCATCTCATTGTTCTCATCTCATGAGACGAGAGTCATGGGATGAGAGCCACAAACACAAAAATCATATGAGAACCATGTGTCATCTTCAAGAATAGCTCTCATTTCATGGTTCTCATCGCATGGTTCTCATCCTATGCGATGAGAACTACAACCATCGGTCGCCGGAATTTGGCCGCCGGCTGTAATTTTAAATTTTAAAACTAAAATTAATTTTAAATATTCACTTTTTTAAATTTAAAATTTATTTAAAATTTATTTTATTTTTGAATACATTATGTATTAATACGTACAAATACATGACATATACAGTAAAATACATGGCGTGATATAGAAATGCCAAGAAAAATGAAGTGAAGCATTAATTTTGTTCAGAGCTACAGTAATTTGGTTCCTTTTTCCCACTTTAAACGACATATTCTTCAACCTTATTCCCCGGCCATTTCAGTTCAAATTATTCCGTCAAACCAATAGTGGGAACCTCC
>JAULKM010076263.1:0-11752 GCA_032355605.1 Rubia tinctorum
CCTTAGGAAAATCCCTCTTCTTTGTGGACGACCCCGACTTGCCAACTATCTATTTAGTTGTATTTAGTAAGCATATTTGGCCTAAAAATAGTATCTTTGAGAGGTACGGCGACGACCTCCCATCTAGGGTTATAATTTTCAATATCATTTAAATCCCCTATGTCACCGATCAACAATTCTTCAATATCAACCTCTAAAACCTTGCATTTTAGCTTTTTAAATTTTGTTACATCTATGGAGACTCAATTAGATTTCACCCATTCAAACAACTCATATTAGACTCGAATTCTCTACCTTTCCAGATTGTGTGAAGAGTATCAGGATCAGTTACCTTTTGATAAGGAGACTTGCCTTTGCTTGGAGCATCATCCCTCTAATCTGTGCCACCAGAGGTGAGATGTGAAAGATGAGTTTTCTCTTGGTCTCTTCTTTCAACCATTGTAGCAAGTTTGAGGTTGGGTAGATTTTTCTGGAAAGAAGAATTTGTGTTTTGGAAAGGCTAATCTTGGTGATTTTCAAATGATAAAAAATCACAACTATATCGGCAGTATATTCTCCAAGATACCTTCCAAATTTTTTAAAAATTGAGAGGAAGGAGTATGTAGTCGAAAAAAGGGAATGTGGAGAGATGGAAGGAATTTGAACCAAAATTAACTTCTTCCTTTTTCACCTCTTATCCCTTGCCAATTTTTTAAGACAAATCATTATCTTTCTTCACTTGTCAACTCATGTCAAACTCCTTGAACTTCCAACAGAGCTTCTTCCCTTCTATTTTTTGTTCTCCCTTTCTTCTTTCTTCTTTCTAATTTTTTGTTTTTCCGAATTTATAAAGAAATGGAAAAAACTAAAAAAATTATGTATAGAGGCACTAAAAATACCTCAAAAGCTGACACACACCCAAGTGTTGTCTGAGAAGCTCAAACGTAGAAGTATCCAACGGTTTTGTGAATATATCTGCAAACTGAGAACATGTTGGAACATAGGTAACTACCACTTCCTTTCTTTCAACTAGTTATCAAATAAAATGGTGTCTGATGTGGATGTACTTTGTCTGAGAGTGCTAAAATGGATTCTTAGATACATCAATCGCACTTTTGTTGCCATACAAAATCTTTAAAGGTCCTTGTTGAATTCCACAACCATTCATCATTTGTTTCACCCTTATTAACTGTGCACAACCTTGTTGGCATGGTCCACAGACAATTCATTTTGTGCCTGTGAGTGTAGGCATACCTCGTACTGCCTTCAAGTTGGTAATTTTCACCAAGGTTTTGTAGTTAATATGACCATGATTTTTGTGCCACAAAGTTCCTTCACCCTTTTTTGAACTAAGACATTTTACCTCTTGTTCTAATAGATAACAGTTGTCTGATGATCGAATACCTGATAGAACTTTATCTTCACCGTGTTTCACTATACACTTGTCTTTCTGAAATTCAAGAGTCATGTTGTCATCATAAAATTGGCTGATACTCAGTAGATTTTCTTTCAGTTCTTCAACGAGCAAGACACTAGAAAATACAGGAAATCCTTCAATATGCAAATCTCAGTTTCCAACCACTCGGTTCTTTCTGTTGCCAAAAGTAACAAACCACCATCATATGGTTTGATTTTTGTCAGAAACTCCTAGGTTCTAGTCATGTGTGTAGAGCAGCCACTATCAAAGTACCACGAGTCTCTAGAATGTGTAATAAGAGAAGTATGAGAAACAAGGAAAGTATTGGAGCGTTTAATAATCCATAACTTTCTAATAATCATTGACCGTTGAACATCGTCTATGTTGAAACATGTAGCCAGTTTTCGTCCATTCACGATATCCCGGAGTAATCTGAGACATTGTTCCTCAGTATGACCTTGATACATGTAGTAGCTACATATGAGAGATTTCTGTTGACAAATCTTGGTAACCTTTATCTTTATCTCTTGAATCTCTATCTTGAAATCTGTTGTGCTGGCTGATGGATTCTCATAAACAATTCCTTGTCTATCTCCAAAGTTCTTTCCCATGGTCAGAACACCATTAAGTTTGGCCTTTCCAGTGTTTAACTTGGTAATTGCTGCTTCGGCCATCTTAACTCTCTCAGTAGTGGATCTTAGGCTCAATTTTAATTCTTCAAATTTTATTCTGAGTTCATCCACTAGAATTAGCAATTTCTTCTCCGTCTCAGCCAATTGATTTCTCTCTATCTTAAATGATTTGTTCTTATTGACAAATTTTAGCCACATGTCATGCATACTTTCATATGCAGTGTAGATCTCTTCATAACTTACAACTTGGCCTTCATCATCACTGGAGATGTCGTCAAAACCTGTGTTGGAACATACAGTCTTGTCTCTCTTTGATATGTTGGAACATACATCATTAATATCATATTCATCGTGAACTTTTACTCCAAATGCCACATAGTTTCTTGTAAGTTCCTCTTCCTCTTTCTCATCTTCTTCATCTTCACTCCATGAGGTGACATATGATTTCCATTGCTTCTTTCGAGTAATAGCAGATTCAGCCTGGATGTGCCCAAATCCTTCACATTCTCTACATTGAGCTTTCTTTGCAGGTTGTTCCATTGTTATCTCATACTTCTATAGTAATCCCATTAGTTCATCCAAAGTCATGGTGACTACATATCTGGCTTCTTCTATTGCTACAACTTTCATTGCAAAT
This sequence comes from Rubia tinctorum, assembly GCA_032355605.1. NCBI lineage: Eukaryota > Viridiplantae > Streptophyta > Magnoliopsida > Gentianales > Rubiaceae > Rubia > Rubia tinctorum. The sequence goes on from JAULKM010076263.1 coordinate 2,666, forward strand.
CTTTTGGGCAGTGATCTCAGGGATTTCTTCACCAATTTTGATTCCTTGTTAACTCTTCCCAGTTGATACACCATATTGGAGATATCTATGAGTTTCCCATTAAATATAACAATAGTTTCATCCTCCCCCATCTTCAGTTCTTCAAACTTTGTAGCCAACATTTGTAGTTATTATTCACGTACACGACTCGTTCCTTCAAGCACAGTCTGCAAAATAACCCAAGCTTTCTTTGCCTGGTGACATGTAGATAGTAGTTTAAACTGATTTTCATCTGCCGTCGTGAATATAGCATTCAACGCTATTGAATTTACTATTGAAGCCTTTAGTTCATCAGGGGTCTAAGTTGACTTCTCTTTAAGCTTCTTCTTTTTTCTGTACTTGATTCCCCTTCTTTCTCCTTTGAGCTAGATTCAACATTCTCAGTTGGATGGTTTCATTCAGTTCCAACAAAGTGCAAAGACAGTTCATCCAATAAGTTGATAAACACTCTCATTTGTGCCTTCAAATAATTGTAGTTGGTTCTTTCGAGCAACAGTGGCTGAGATGCTTAAGTTCTTTCTTTGGTAGCCATGGTAAAACCGGATCACACTTTCCTTGACACAACCAAGGTAAGACTAAGTGACTCAGCTCATATACCAATTGAAATTTGGTTTTACCTAATTAGCGTAATTATTAACATTGTGTTCCAACATAACCTATCTAACCAAGCATGTAATAAATCAAGACAAAATACACAAGACTTTGTTACGCATTTCGGTGAAATCCACCTAATTATTAACATGTAAATTCTGCAAGCTCCCCTTGCTACCGATCCACCTTGATCAGACTCCCTCTGACCTCGAAACTTGTCGACGCTGGATCTCCTCCTCCTGAGGGACTAATGTATATGATTTTGAACTTGATCAACATGTTATGGTATGTGGGAACATATGTATGCTGGCTCTCGCAGTATTCTCTGAAAGATAGAAAATCAGAGTGTAGATTTTCGTGATTAAATTCGTTAAGAATGCAGACGTGATGCCCTCTATAAATAGTCCACTGAGAATTGGAATTCTCTATGATTATCTCCACAATATTCCTTTCCCTTATGTGGTTCTGAAACATATCCAAATCTCTTAAATAAAAGGATTTCCCTTATCTTAAATATCTCATAATATTTCATAAATCTAATTCAATAATTATAGGGATTTTTCATAAACCCAGTATGCTTCTAATACACGCCTAAAAACAATATTGCATAAACTCCAAACTTTCATAATTCATTATCACGCAATATTTTATCATCCGTTAAATCCTTTTAAGCTTCAACTTTCCGTGTGTTTCAACATGTAATTTTTTTCCTCCAATTTAGTCACAAATGTCAACTCAATAATCAATGAATTTACAAGAAGCATCGAACCTCAGGTTGAAAAATTGGGAAGGAGAAGCGCGTGAAGGATGTGGAAGGAGAGACAATTAGAACTAATAAATAAACTTTGATTGACCCAAAATCAGAGATAATTAGCACCAATAAATGAACGTTGATTGACCCATTTCACTCCTTATAACCTTAAATCAATCTGTTTCGTTAACCCACAAATTTTCTACAAATTTTTTATTATAAATTTCATTTTAATTCCTTATTTCAATGCCACATGAGACTTTCTCTTTATAAACACTACAACTGTTCAAGACATAGAAGACTACTTGGGACTTTTCCCTGTATCAAATCTACAATTGCCGGTTGGCACTTGCTAATTTATTCGACTAAATGACCAACCTTTATTTGAAAAAGCAATCTGTAGAAGATCAGTGGCAACTGGCAAGTAGGAATTACTAATAAAGTGTTTACGTACAAAAATGTGTAAAGAATTAATTCAATTATCTATCATAATATCTGCTGATGCTTGTGGATTCTTTCTCAAACTTATCTCGTCGTAATAAAATATACTCCCTACGATCCTCTAATTATGACTCCCTCATATATTTTCAAAATATGTTTGACCACCGATAATTTTAGTCGCTTACAATAACGGATTATAAAATTTTACTTTTTAAAACTACATGTTACGGAGAATTCAAACAAACCTCATATGATATCTGTTATTATATACAACAAAAGTTATCAATGATTAAACAGTTATAAAAAATTTATGGTCAAATGGGGCCATAATTAGAATAACGGAGGAGTAAGTTTTAAGAAAAGTGACTCGAGATTTACCACTTGGGATTTCAGATTTCTGCCGAAAAGGGCCGCATGTTGCACACGTTTTATGTTGTACTCTCCTAATGGTAGCACACTTATTTTATTGAGATTTTTTAAAAAATATTACACTTTTAATTTTTGGCAAGATTTCTATAATTTCATCCACTCATTCTACATTTTACATTGTACATTCAACTTTATCCATTGATTTTCTTCATATAAATTCAAACATTTATACCTATGATGACACAAATAGAAAATAGAGGGAGTAACATCAAAATAATTTAAGGCAAATGAGATGAATCAAACGAGGATATAAATAACAACTTATCTAGGACCACTATGTCAAACTATGGTAACCTAAATGCCTAACAGAGAGAAACTGTATACTGTGATTTATTTATTTTTAACGATAAATAAATTTTAAAATTACGAGAATTTCATTGTATAAATAAAAAATTAAATTATTTTATTACTAATTTTTAATTATAAAATAAATCATTTAATGATTATGTGATTTAAAACAATATTTTGAATATATAGGAGTATATATATATATATATATATATATATATATATATTTAGCGTATAATGAATAATATTTAAATAAAGAATGATATTTAAGTTAAAATTATAGCTAAGTTGACATTAAGATATTTAAGTTCACATCGTGGTTCTAGTTAACTTGTTAGTTTATACTAGAATTATCCTCTCCTTCTCTCCCGGCAAATCCAACTTTTCTTCAACATTCTTTTTCCGATCTTCCCATTATGGAGATATTAGTATGATTAATATTTCTGTTATTGAATAAGTGTGAGATTTTTCTCCACACTTTAATTTTGTTCATCAACCTGATCGATTAGATCGTTGTGTTCATGATGATAAGTTGATTTAGTTGTTCGCGTCGATGTCTTGTTCTCGATATGCTTGTACGGATTGTGTGGTTGTAATTTTGTTTTGGTTTATCTACGAGTTTCCATTTAGTTGGATCTATCATATCTGTGTCTTTCAAGGTGGTTACAGTTTGGACAACATAGATCGTGGTTGGATCAAGTGGTGTTACAGTTGTAGAAGATCCTCATTTGGTGTAGTGATATTGATGTGTGATACACTCCTCTCTGCTAGTGGTCATGGTTTTCGCGGGAGGCGAGTTAACACCTCTGAGGGCAATGTTATAGTTTTTTTGGACCTCTTATCTGTAATAGTATAAACAATCAATCCAGTTGGCATGTAATTTAGATATATTGCAATATGTTAGTTGATACATGAGGGTAGTTGGGTTTACTGTCAGTTCCACTCATTGTAATAGTTGGTGGACATTTTTAGAGCATCTTTGAATGATTTTAAAAAAGGAAGTGAGATCACGATTTCCACTAGTTATACTAACTATAAAATAATCAGTTTAACGGTTAGGAAGTCGGATATAAAACTTCGTTTATATGATTAGGTTATAAAATATAGTATTTAAATAATTCCCAGTACATTTATTTATTTCATGTGTATTGGTTATATATACACCATAAGCCCCCAACCATGAAGTTATGTGGACGAAGTGTTATAGAACTATGAGAGCGATGTGCATAGCATGGCTCTTGTGAGAATTATATGTGAAGAATGAGGAATTTCTATATATGACCATTGTTCTCGAGAATCGGTATAAACAAATACATATAGCTTTGTGGTTTGGAATTGCATAATTGTCGGTTTTAAGTTTGAAATGTGAATTTACGCTTTACTAGTTATCCAAATGTTCTCATTTAATAAACAATACTAAAATGTGTGCAACATCCCATTTTTCTTTCAACTTCTCGATAATACGGCATGGTAGTTTCTCATGACCCACATATACTTGAATTCACACGTTATAAATTTGGTTGATCTCGTAATCATTATCTAGTGTGCGTACATTGGGTTAATATTTGATGGCTATTATTTTAGAATGACATACGCACCGGACGGTTTAGTTTTTCCAAAAAGGTTACTCGGATTTCCAAAAATTGATTTTTCACTTCATCTTCCACGTATCTCTTTTAAAAGTTCATGATCCACTATTTTTCCTTTTTTACATTCTACTTATTTTCCTTCTTGTTTGTAGGTTTACCAGGAGCTTCCGAAAAGTTGTATTTTTTAAGTTTGCATCTCTAGTCATAAGAAAACAATAGGTAACATCTTATGAGTTAGTTCTGTTTCATACCTTACCCACTTATACTACACTACTGTGTAACATGGTTATTGTTTATAGTAATTCTTCATCACTCGAATACCATATCCATTGAGCCTGGCTATAGTAGTGATGCAACCCATGGTGATATTACCGTTGGGCCTAGAAATCGCTCTTGTTATGATGGCCTTACGACTTATGATAGTTTAGGACGCGTTTCCAATGACCTTCCCACAGAGAAATTTGAATTAGATGATGCGGGTTTCAACGACACCTCTGAGTTTAGCAAAAAATTATCAAAGTGTCTTAATTAATGAATGTGATTTGGTGGCCTTAGAAAAATAGTGTATGTTCTTGATTGAGTGAAATATTATTATACCCCTGTCGTATGTACATGTCCACCCCCTTTGTGGTTATGTGTCGGTTTACGACCACCACCTGGTGTATGAGTTAACTGTACTCGTTCCCCAGTACTTTATTAAAATTTTGGTTGGTTACAATCTTGTGATGTCACACCATCATCCCAAAGGTATGGGCTATCATGGTGGACTTTAAAAGTATTTGTGGGTCAGTCGGGGTTTCTTTTAGCATAGAATTCTTTCAGAGCTTCTACCAGTTTTGTAAGCTAAAGAAATATGATGATCGATTCACCTTTTACCTTGCTATTACCAAATTTTAGTTGGTGGATTGGCTTCCAAGAAATTATAGAGTATGGAAGAATCAATTTATGTTTATAAAGTATTCTCATTTCGACGAAGGCCGGATGTCAAAGTTGAATAATGATGTCCCTCTAAAAGAAGGTTGAGGGGTAAACAAAAAATCAACAACCATCAAGGCTGTCATTTCCCTTGCTGCCTACTCCATGAATATAGGCAGGCGAAGGGACAGTGAGGTGGACACCCAAAATTCGACGGGTGTCTATGGGTGTGTTTGGTGGAGTTGTGCTTATAAGCGAAGCTGACTTGTTTTAAAAGTAGGGGAGAGTATCTTATGCTTTTTCCCTAAAAATAGCTTGTGTTTTCCCCCTAAAAATAGCTTGTGCTTTTAAAATAAGTAGCTTTTCTTGAGTTTACCAAACACTAAAAAATTATCAACTAATAAGCTAAGCACTTATAAGCCTTACCAAACACACCCTAAATCTTATTTTTTATTTTTGCTCTCGTTTACGCTTGTTATCTAAATGTATATGTCCGTGTTATTAATATATGTCAACTTGTGCTTAGTGATGATTTACTCATCCCTGTTTTTAGATTGTAGATATGGGTCACTAAAACTCCTTTTAATGCTCCTGTCATTGAAGATGATGGTATGGAGTCCCAAAACTTCTCTGGGGATGAAGAATATGATGCCACCACTAGTCTTATACCTCGTGGACGTCTAGGGGCCATGCTAATTTTATAAGGAATGAGAAACATCTAAGGAGGAGGATGCTAACCTGAAGCGGATGAGGGAGAAGCAACGTCAGTTTGTCCGTCGGGTGGGTGCTATCCTACAAAGAAAAAAGTGGATGGAGAATGATACATGGGAAGGTGACATGAAGTTGCTGAAGTCTAGGAAGAGCCAATCTCATTCTAATGTTATACGAAGGGATCAGAGTGCACTGAGTGATCACCTCATCGTTGATGAATCCATTTGATCAACTATCGAATCGCTTCATTTATCATAAAATGCTACCATTATTGGTATTTTTCGATAATATTCATATAGTTGGTTGTTTAATTATATAAAATTGATATATGCGCGTCTGTGAATAAGTTGGAGAGAGTCTCGCTCGTTTTGGACGGAGGTTGGAAAAGTTTGCCGATCGGGAAGGCCCCATGCTTGGACAAATTGAGAAACCACAAGACTTCGTGGAATGGTGCAAACTGAAATTTACTAAGGAGCGTAGCCTGAGGTGAACAAGGCTCTTTGTGTTGAACTCCTATTCTTGAGGAATGGGGGTCTAGCTTATCCCAAGTAACCATGTGTCTTAATGAATCAGGTTGCCAAGATATGTAAATTTTACAAGTTTTTCGAGGAGGTATCTACCGCTCACTAGTGCAGGAATATCCATTACGGTTCCGCTACACAGCGGTTGTGAAAGTCTGACTTGTCAAACTGTCCTAACATACTTCCAATTAACGAACATGATGTCTGAACCCATCTTTTAACGACGGCTTAACAACCATTTAATATGTGATGATCAATGATGTTGGTTTCATAATTGCCTTGGTTTTTGAAAATCAATGACGCCTTTTACAAAACGCCCTAAATCTATCCTTTTCTGAAATCATAACCTAGTTGATCTTGTTGTTAAAAAATAAAGGGGTTTGTTATGAGTCCTTAAGCGATATTAATTTTGTCTACTTCTCTGGACTTAACAATTAGCGGGACACTCGATATCATAATATATATCAAAAGCATTTTTAAATGTTATAAAATTACCCTGTCGTAGGCCAAGTAGTTTTCAAAAAAGTAACCGATGAAGGTTCTCACATTTGGTCATTCCTTGAATCGGTAATTTTTTATTTCTATATCGGAACGATATATGAATACGAGCCAGTTGAATCGCTGTCTATCATTTAAATTCCAAATAAGGCCACCATTGATGCCGATATGAGTCTTTCATACATGTCTGAATGCGGAATTGGTCTGCGCAATTTTTTTGAATGCTATATAGTCTAGTCTATGGTCACGAGGCAGTAATACCGGTGGAAATCAGGAACTCGAGCCTTAGAGTACATTTATACAAGGAGGATGCTGATCCCAAAATGATGAGATTAGAGCTAAGTAAACTTGAAGAGAAGAGGCAGCGAGAAACGATCACAGAGGCAAAATATAAGGAGAAGATGTCTAGAGCCTAAAATTAGAAGGTCAAGGAGATGCAATCTTAAATTGGGAACTTTGTGCTTCGAAAGAATGAAGCGAGCCTAGCGGAGGAGAAAAGAAAACTAAGCACAAAATGGGAAGGCCCGTACAAGATAGAAAAAGTGCACTGGTCCAACTGCTACGAGCTAGAGAGATTGGATGGCAGTAGCGTTCCCAAAATTGGCATGTGATCAACCTTAGAAAGTTTTATGTGTAACATCTAAGGATGAGGGTGGGAAAAACCAAAATGTATAAAAGCCATGAGATGATCATTGGTGGTGTTCGCATCCTCATTTTCTTTTGAAAGCGATATTATCGCAGCCGTATATATTAAATCTAAAAGTGCATCTTTCGGGGCAACATACTTTTCATGTTCTTTACTTACGTTCTTTGAATAAGGCCAAATTCAGCACATCGCAATCAATTAAGTTTTGATAAGTACGAAGCAACAACTTATAACTTTTCGACTTAGGAAGCTCCAAGTCTTGTAACGTCACAATTTTATTTATGCAAGCTATAAATATTGCACAAAGGTATATATTCCTACAAAACCAGTGAAGTAAGCAAGCTATAGATCTTGCAGTTCACGCAATACAAGCTCTCGAGTTACCAAGCTATAGATCTTGGAACTTCCAAAAACTCAATAAATATTGCAAAAAGGCAGATATGCCCACAAATACGACATAAGCAAGCAATAGATCTTGCAAATTCGCACAATAAAGATCCTTAATTTAGCAGGCCATAGATTTTGCAAAATAGGAAAACATGCTAGCAATATCAGCAGTAAAAACTATCCAGCTTCAAACACTGAAGAACGAAAGTGACAAATGCATAAACAAATGAACAAGAGGAAATGCAAAAAGCACAACACTTTGTGTTCACTGATAGCAAAAAAATTGAATTACAAAATACAAGTTCGTATAAGGTACTACTTCGAACATTTTGAAAAACAAACTATTGATGCCTAGATGCGCGGGATGATACAAAGGATGAAGAAATTCCATGGCGAAGAGGTGGCTCAGTTTCGCGATTAGACTGCTCAGCCTCGCGACCAGATCGTTCAGCCTCGTGATCACCTTCTAACATTTTGTCATAATGCCATTTCATGTATAAGTAGGCAGGATGCTGTGTAAAATCCCTTCGTTCCATATGATCATGATGTTTGGTTAGTATGCATTAAAATCATGTATAGGGCCAAATTCCTCACGATCAAGCAGCACGCTCATAACGTCAACAATATCTTGATAATCCTTGTTCGTAGCCATCAAAATTTTCACTTTCTCTTCCAATTGGCGAATGTGAGACCCAACTACTTCAGATAAATTAATCCTCTGCCCGCCTATACTTATAGATAGGTCCCCACGACCAGTAGACCGATGAGATGATGATGGATGGGCTTGAAGTTTATCTTTGTATTCAACAAAAGCTGGTTCAAGTTGATGCATACATGAGTCAAGCCGATTACACTAAGCTCGAATCCCTTCATTCTCACTACAAAGTTGTGTGTTTAAAGTAAATTGTTCATCTAATTTATTTTGCCACTCTGCTACAGAAGAAGAGAAATGATCACACTCACTCTGATTTTTCTTTTATAGCTCTAGTAGATCGTTAATGCGAGAACATTGTTTATCAATGATTATAGTCTTTTGATGAGATTTTATAGCCTTGTTGGAAGTAAAATTCTTAGCATCATCTTCCTAAATAAGGTTTTTCTGTTCAGCACAAAACTTTTCAGTTCGCAGACAAAATATTGAGTATCCTTTAAAGTCTTCATCCATCCAACTTCAAGATCATGGATACCAAGTAACATATACTTCAGACGAATACCCAAACATGGTGCTCATTCATAAACACGGGGCGGACGATGGCGCGAATGCATACACACACCAACAGA
>JAULKM010076274.1:0-11752 GCA_032355605.1 Rubia tinctorum
TAAACCCCTTATGATGTAAACCTACTTAAATATAGAAATCTTCCAACAAAAAGATAACAAAAGAGATGTTAAATGCTTCAGAAAACACATGCATTTGACGTCTCATCATATATATGTATATATCTATATCCAGGCTTATATGCATGAACCCTTAGAAAAAATCCTCTTCTCTGTGGACAACCATGATTTTCCACGATCTACTTAATTGTATTTAGGAAGTATTTAGGGCATATAAATTGTATCTTTGAGAGGTACTGAGATGACCTCTCAGGCATAGGCTGTGCAATAGCACCCGACCCGTGTAATCGTGCATGAGCGACTAGCTGGAAGTGGTCTCTCAGTCTTCTTAGTTGCACGACTATGCAATTCTTAATGGGCCAACGGCTAGGAGTGTGGCTGGACCTTTTGAATGGTGTAGCCTGTGCAATTCCTTACTGGCTACTAGCTAGAGCTGAGCATTTGGCTTTCTGATGGTGCAAGTGTGCAAAATGATGAGGGATATGGGCTGGTCATTGGTTTAATCTTCAAGGTGCACAGGTCATGCAATAGGGCATGACATGTGCTCATACTTAGCTGCACATTCACATTGAATGGTACAGGCCGTTCCTTTGGCATGTGCCCTTAATTAGGAACCACTAATTTTGCTAGTACGGGCCATGAAATAGAACATGATCGTGCTAGTCTTCAGCTTTGTTTGGGCTTCAACTCCTTTCTCCTTGGAACATTTCCATCTACAACCACGATTAAGTGTGTGGCCATTGGTCTACTACCATCCTTGCGAATGGCCTTCAAATATCTACTACCATTCTTGCAAATGGTCTTCTACTCTGAAGTGCTTACGAGCGATCTACAATTAAGCTCAAAAAATAGGATCTAGATGCTCACATTGACATAACATCCATTGGGTCTAAATAAATCTACAAAACAAAGGATTTAGGAAAGAAAACCAACAAAAGCTATTCAAACCCCTTAAGATATAAACCAAACTAAACCAAGTAATAAACAAAGAAAAATATACTAACAAGTGTGCTAAATGCATTGGTAAACACATGCTTCTAGGTGTAGATCACAAACAATGGGAATGACCGAATATCATCAACACTATGTGTAGGCATGAGATAGGTTTATATGTCTCATATACGATAGAATATAGGATGAAAGTCATTCACCTATCATGTTACGAAAATATCCCAAGGCTAGATTCTATCGTATATGAGACATATAAACCTATCTCATGCTTAATATAGTTTAATCTCTTTGAATTACATGATAAGTAGTTGTTAGATAAAACCCACGTGTCCTATAATTTTAGCACTAGCTATTCCTGACACACAATTGGAGTGACGCCCAACTGTGTGTTATGTTTTGTTAACTTTTGAATTCTAGCATTTCTGTGGACAAGCCTGGACTTTCCGCTACCGACTTTCTTGTGGTTGGTAGTGACCAAATGGGAGCAACAGATAAACTATATCTTTATTCTCTTAGTGCTCCTCGGGTTCATTCTGCCAAATGATAACAACCCCACGGAGTGTGGATAAGCGCCTAATTAAAATATGAGATATTTAATTTTTTTAGATATACATTTTTTTAGTGAGGACCCTATACAAATTTTAAATTGGAGGGCCTGAAGCAAATTCTTTATTCGTCTCCCATTGAGGCTGGGCCTTAAAATTTTCCATCTTAAAGATAAAAAATAATAAAAAGGAAAATTTAAGGGTGTTCATTGATGAGCATTCAATGTCTCTTTCATCCAAAAATTACCATTAATGAACTCAAAAACAATAACAATCCACTTTTTACCCACAAAAAAAAGTGGGTAGGTGAGCATCAAATGCCTACCTAGCACCGGTGCAGACTCACATGAGTACATGAGCTATAAGTTTTTTACCCTTAGACACCGGTTCTAGAACCCGTGCAAGGCTTTTTAACCAATACCATTACTGGTAATTGACATTTCCCTCATTATTTTAACATAGGCATTATAAGCTATACTACTGATGCTTAAAATTGACATTTCAAACGTAATTTTCACATCGACAGTGGTATGTAGCACCGGTTGGTATACTTTTGATGCTGAAAATTGACATTTCTAGCACAATGTTTCCTTAGGCACCAATTTAGGGCACTGGTGCGTACACTAACTGTGCTGGATGGAATTATACATAGGCACCATTATGTGAATTTCCATTACTACAAATTCGAGTTATCATGACATTTTTCTTGAAACACGTAATAAAACATTACCATATCTTATAATGTGTTACTTAAACCTTTGCAAAATAGTACCTAAATCTTGAAAAGTGTTGCATTAGATCTCTAATGCAACATCACCTAAGGTAATATTGGTAAAAGTGTTGCAATAGGTCCAACTTAGCATTTTTTTAGCAGCTAAAGCATCACATTCAATAAATTAATTAGCCGTAGTTTGTAGTAGCGTCCTCTATGATATTACCGGTGCATATGTGATTTATAACAATTATTTTAGGCTACTGGCTCTGATATACTGATGCATATATACTAGTTTTCTAGTAATGGTTACTTGTTTAAAGTATGATTTGACAAGTTTTAAAAAAATTTAAGAACCACTTAAAAATGCACACGCGATCAGTGATGTTACCAATGAGCTTCAATTCATGAACTAGGAGTAATATCACTAGTAGAGACCAGCTCATTAAAGGCATCAATAGAAGGTGGTTATTTAAAAAAAAATGCAAAACCGCCTTACTTTATGTGTTATGAACTCGGACCCCTGATCTTCCCTGGAAAAATCATTTTAAAGGCGGTTGTTTTTCAATAGCCTACGGTTTTTGATTAACCGCCTTTAATTAGGGCTAATTAAAGGCAGTTAATCTTATAAGCACCTTTAATTAGCCCTATTTAAAGGCGGTTGTGTCTAACCGCCTTTAATTAAGTAATTTTCCAATTTTAGAAATTGGGGACAAACAAGCTTCCGAGTTTATAACAGTTTGTTTATAACAATTGTGATAAGGTGATAGACGTTCCAACTTTGTTAAGACCATATGGGGTAAGGTTTCGAACTCGGAACAATAAGTTTGGTCTAATAATTTTCAAATGTGGTTCCGAACTTGGAACCCACTCTCTATAATTAAAGAACGCGTCCATTTCTTCAAATCTTCACAAAAAATTAAAATTTAAGGGTTTTCTCCCTTTCCTAGTCTATAAAAGAGCATTGTGTTCATTGGAGAAGGTAAGTTGTCTAAATTTTCATTGTACTTAATTGTTACATATTTTATAACTAGAGTTTATTATATAAATATTCAATTAGAGTTTGTAGTTAGGGAAAATAGTGTTCAGGGTTATGATTATTGTCGTGAGAACGCTAATGTGATACATTTTAATAGACTTGTATGGTAATGGAACTAGATAAACTCATTGGTCATAATCTTAGAAAATCAACCGATTACATGTCATTGATTGCAATATTCCTTATGGTAGCGTTTGAAGATTCTTCTTAAAATGCCGTTGTGAGAGCCTGGTGCCCATGTAAATATTGTAGAAACTATGTGTATCTTGGGAGAAAAAATTTGCGAGGATATCTAATAATAAGGGGATTTCAAACTTCCTACACTCGTTGGGTATGGTGTAGGGAAGTTGGAGAATCGAAGCAGATGATTGATTTGAGTAACACGATTATGAAAGATGAATTAGATGAGGATGTAGAAATTGATGAAAGGGTTGAGTATATTGCGAGAGAGTTTCACGGCTAACCCGAGGCATTACAAGCTTTACTTGATGACAAGGAGACGCCATTGTACAATGGTTCAAAATATTCGGTACTGATGTGCACCATTAAGCATGCATTAGACGAAGCATTTAACATATTTATTATCATATTTTGTTTGGTTGATTGCTAGTTTTAGTTAGGTTTGCATGACAAAGGGTTTAGACGACCACTTATGGTTTTCTTGTCTAAATCTAGCATTTTGTAGACTTAATTGAGACTAATGGACACTTGGTATTCACGAACGCCTAGATCTTTCTCTTTGATCTCATTAGTAAGTTGCTCGTGAATGCTTTTTCATTTTCTTTTGGTGGAAGGTAATCCTCGAGGGTGGTAGTAGATATGTGAAGACCATTCGCTAGAATGGTAGAAGATATCGAAGACCATTCACAATTATTGTAGTAGGTCCAAGGCCAAGAAATCCAAATCGTGGTAGTAGAAAGAATTGGGATCAAGAAAGGTAGAGTCAATTCAAGAACGCCAAGGAAGAAACGGAGGAATCATTGTTAGAGGTTGCATGGAATTATGGGCAAAATATTAGAAGAATAAGCATTTAATGGGTGTCACCACTGGATTTGTCTTCTTGAGCGTAGTAAAATGGACTACAAGAACTCCTAAATTGGATAAAAAATTTACCCGTAGCCGAGCGAAGAAGTTAGCCATGCGAACCTGCTATTGCCGACGTGGACCGCACATACTTAGTGTGGATCGACAGCTAGCATGGCCCGCACCAACCGGCACGATACATGTCACGAGGCCTTGGTAGTGCCCGTATTACCGAGAATGAGCCATGCCAAAATCTGGAACGAGGCTCTCGTATTTTCACCAAAAAATCGGCTAAGTATGGGGATGGGACATTCCGTTTTACACATCCTACAGCGTTTGAAGTCACAAATTCAAAGGCCAGCCCATAGGGTGTGAAGAATGAAGTGGGGTATGCTGAGGTACTGATCAAAACAAGGTCTGAGCCAACGGGATACGTAAAACGATGCATGGCGAGATCAGAAACTAGAAAACAAAGATCCATCTGGCGACCTGCACTGGGTGACATGGGGCGCGCCCAACACGTCTGGCCCGAACCGTATCAGGACCGGTGCCCTGTGCAACTACTTCCAGCACAACCCGTGCCTGGGCCTACACCCCGCGACGACATGTGCCTTAGCGGATGCTAGGGTTTTTGTCATATATTTAGGCTCAATTTCCTACTATTATATATATATATAGAACTTTGTCTACTGGGGTTGAAGTTTTATGCTTATTTTTATATCTTAGTAGGTTGATAGACATAGAAAATATTCTCACTTCTCTCTATCTTCTTTTCTTTTCATCTTTTTTATCTTTCTTTTCCCCAAAAGTGTTGAATCCGATGAAATACTTGGGTTCAATACTTACTGAGAAGGGATGTAGCTTGGGGATTATATTTGATTCATGTGTTCATGTTTATTTTGCGGGATTTCTGGATCTACCTATTTCTATGTGTTTTTGTGATCATTATGTTGGTTTGTTCTTAATATTACAAGAATATTAAGAACAAGCCAATATAATAATACAAAAGCAAGTAGAAATAAGTCGATCTATGAAATCTCACAAAATGAACATCCAAACATGAACACAAATATTTTAATTGGATCCCTACTCCCTAAGCATTGAATCGAAGTATTTCATTGGATTCAACACTTTTGGGCAAAAGAAATATAAAGAGAAGAAAGGAAAATATGCTAGAGAGAAGGAAGAGTGTTTCTCTCTCTAACCTACTATACAAGATGAAAATTTGGGCATAAAACTAAACCCTAGTAGACATATGTCCATTTATATAGTAGTAGGGAATTATGCCTAAAAATAAGACCAAAAAGGGCCAAAAACCTTACGAGCCACAATTGTCACGGGGTGGAATCTGGCACAGTTTGTGCAAGCCGAGACCTCCCTCGTGCTGGTGCGTGCCGGTCTCGTTTAGGCATGTCGTTGGTCGGCACTCCCTTTTTGCTCCTTCTTATCCGTGTCACGTGTCGTTTGATGCGCCCTATCGGCTGGAACTTATTTTGTTCTTTTTCTCAGCACGGGATGTGTCATTCTTTGCACTCCGTTGGTTGGTCTTGGCATTGGTAACTTCTAACGGAGCAGACCTTGTAAAATGAGACATTAGACACCCATACTTAGCTGACTTTTTGAGTGAAAAGAAGACGAGGCACAGAACCAGCAAGAATAGGCACGACCCATGCTAGGGCTTGGTATGGATTGTACTGGACCTCTAGCACGAGCCGTGTTAAGTGATACAGATTGTGCTAGGTGAGGCCCTCGTGCTGATCTAGTGTAGTCCGTGTTAGTCCATGCTGGCTATGGCTGATCCAGTCAGCTGACTTACTTTTTCCACTACGGGTGAAACGTTGATCCGATTTGGGAGTTCCTGTAGTCAATTTTATAGTGATTGAGAAAAAAAATCCAATGGTTCCATCTTCAAGGGATGATTATTCTCTGATCTTTCCCACAACTCTGTGCAACCTTTGACAACAATCCTTCTATTTCTTCCTTGCCTTTCTTGAACTTCGACCCACCTTTTTTAGGTTCAATTCCATCTACTACCACACTTTGAAGTTCTTGGATTTCAATCTACTACTATACTTACGAATGGCCTTCGATATCTTCTACCATTCTTGCAATTGGGCTTCAAATACTTTTACCACCCTCGCGGATGTCCCTCTACGAAAAGATGATAAAAAGTACTAACGAGTAACCTATTAATGAGATCAAAAAGGAAGATCTAGGTGCGCGTGAATACAAAGTGTCCATTAGTTTTAATTAAGTCTACTAAACTCAGGATTTAGAAAAGAAAACCAAAAGTGGTCGTCTAAACCTTTTTTGTGTAAACCTAACTAAAACTAGAAATCAACCAAACAACAGATGATAATAAATAAGCCAAATGCATTGGCTAATGCATGCATAGCGGTGCACATTAGTGCTGCTTTGTATTGTATATCATCATGCCTCGTAGACAGAGAGGGGGATATTATTGTACTTTTTTGGGGCTGAACACACTCACTTAGGAGCACTAAGAGTGGTAGGATTATCTTATTGAACTCTCCATCCAAGAGAATAAATTTGTAGACGTGAGGACCCTCAAGGACCTCAAGCTCTGCAAACTGGTCCAGGTGTTCTTGCGAAGGATTAGACTGAAGGAATTCACTAAGGTGGCAGCCCACATCTACACTAGGTATACCTTAGAATTCCTATCAGCCATTTCAAGGGCCACCAATGGGCAATGAGATAAGGTAGTTAGATTTCACTTGGGGGATGTGGCCTGTTCTATGATCCATCAAGAAATAGCTCAGGTGTTTAGGTGGAAGTTCTATAGGAGGATTAAGTGGTAAGACGAGCCGGCTATTGGTTCTGATGTGTGTTTATTTTGGCCCTCCATCACCTGATGGCCTTAAGGAATGGAGAGCAAGAATACTAATGTAGTCCACTTGGCACTGAGATATGTGGCACGTCTTCAAAGTGTGGTGGTCGGTTTCCATGGGGAGGCAACGACTTGCACTAATAAGAAATGTAGGATCTTGGGGTCTCTATACACTAGGAGGAGTTTTATTGACTTGGTGAATCAGTTCATTGGCCGCTGTATCGACCCCACTAGGTAACATACATGGAAGATAGCTATAGAGGGGATAATTTCACTTCCGGTAGAGTATTTTGAGCTTCCGATGAGCAATGACATGCGAGAGAAATCGAATACTACCTATACTCTTACTCTCATACGCATAAAGGAGGTAAGTATGATCGAGGTGGAGGATGACATCACTCACAGGCTATACAAGGGTTAGCATTTCATGAGGCTTTCCCAAGAAGGTAGGCCCACACTTGCCAAGACCTTCTTGATACAGGATTTGATCATATAGCTCCATGAGGATTCCCAAGTTATATTGGGTATCCATATTAAGAATGTTGATTAGAAGGAGAATGACTAAGTTTCAGAGCAGCTAGCACAACCCATCCCCACCTACCACCAGTTTGCTCAACCGGCTCCATATCTTCAGCAGTTTATGTCACCCCCTCTACTCGCATAGTTAGTGTCTCCGCTAATATTTGAGCAGCGCCAAGTACCACAGCCCCTCGTGGAGTAGGTATTTAGAGCACCGCCACTGTACCAGGGCCCTATTACTATTCCAGAGTAGTCTTACTATTCTACAGGGAACGGTGGTGGTAATTCTTGCAGGCACAGATTCTTCTATCACTGTGATGACTTTGCAGAGTCTACCAGGTGCAATGGTCGTAGGACTCCTTCCGTTGCTGAGCCACACCGCCATAACGTATATATCCCCTCTCACTATGGGATGAACTTATGACAGTACCCTCAGTTCAACCTATTTCGGAAGCACAACTCGAAGGGTTTCTAATCTTCATCTTCATACCATATGCGAGATCAGCTACAACAACCAGAGTTGATGCAGTTGGGAAGGCGATCCCATATTCATAGTTGGATATGATATACATCAGCTTGGTGCCCAAGTAGACTATCATGAGTGGGAAACTGCACATAGGTTCTATCGAGTTAACGACAACATTCACCAGCTTAAGATAGATATGGAGACACTGCAGGATAGCGTGAGGGAGATCACTGACTAGCTGAAGACACCAGGCATAGTAGAAGGCTACTATCTTTATGATCCATACCAACATGGGCAAAGAGCCAGATGTCGGGGACAGAATTGAGCATTTCTCAGTGTTTCCAAAATTTTCTCTTACCTTGGTTACATGCTTTGGGGACAATGCATGAACTATGTGTGCAGGAGGGGCTAGAATACAATTCATGGTAACATCACCTATGTTTGTGTTCCATTCTATGATGATTGTTTTGCTGACTCTTTTCTTTGTTTTTGGTACTTTCCTTCATTAGAATTTGTGAACTTTTGGGTCATTTGTTTGCTTTTGGGTGTGAGGGCTACTTATGTAATTGTTTTAGGTTGATACTTTTTTATGGTGTAATTTTTTATTTTTTATGATCTTTTTGTATTATGAAGCCCAACTTCAAGGTATTTTGTGCAACACAAAAAAAATTGAATATTTTGATAAAAAATATACCCGGATAAGTTGGACACCCGAAAGGGAAACTTAGGCAAAAACAGGAAGAAAGCCTGGATAAGTCGAAAGACCTAGTAAAATTGAGAGGCTAGGGACAAAAAAACGAAAGGGCTCCAAGGAAAAATGGGAGAAATTGAGAGGAATTGGAAACGGAACTTGAACTTCCTTTTGCCATCTTTGGTAGTTTCTTCATTAACATCTCTTGGATTGCCTTTAGTGTTTTCTTCGGATTAGTAAGCTAGTTTGGCACTTATAATTTTACTTAGCCTTTTTTCCAAATTTTCTTTTATGTATTTTTGGTGGATAGGTTACTTTAGCATCTCCCGTGAGAGTGAGAGTTGTGAAATTCTTACAATCTTCGGAGGAACTAGGGTAGCTTAGGAATAAGTTGAATGTGTTGGTTAACTTATCTTTTCATGCTACATTCCTCTAGGATCTTTTCGGTTTTTTGTTTACTCGAGGACAAGTAACGGTGTAAGTGTGGGGGATTTATGTGCACCTTTATGCATGCGTTAACCAATGAATTTGACACTTATATTATCATCTTTTGTTTGATGGATTGCTAGTTTTAGTTAGGTTTACACGACATAGGGTTTAGACTGTTATTATTGGTCTTCTTGTCTAAATCCCGAGTTTTGTAGACTTAATTGAACCTAATGGACAATTTGTATTCATGGGCACCAATATCTTCCTTTGTGATCTTATTAGTGGATTGCTCGTTAGTACTTTTTCATCATCATTTTTTATATAGCCATCCGTGGGGATGGTATAAGATATTTGAAGGTCATTCGCAAGAATGGTAGAAGATATTGAAGGCCATTTGCAAGGATTGTAGTAGAATGAAGGCCAAGTCCTCTAAAGCATAGTATTATATGGAATTGAACCCGAGAAAGGCAAATTTGAAGTTCAAGAAGGCTAAGAAAAAAGCAGGGGAATTGTTTTCCGAGAGTTGCATGGAGTTCTGGGAATGATCTGAGAAATATTAGCCTTTGTGGTTTGTACCGTTGATTTTTCTTCTCAAGCACTATAAAATTGACTACAAGAACTCCCAAATTGGATAAGAAGTTTATCCATAGCGAAGCAAACAAGTCAGCCAGCTAGCAAGCTAGCACGGTCCGTGCACAAAGCAAGACCATCCATGCGGGTCTGTGCAAAGAGGCTTGCACATCCCGTGTAAATTTGCATGGGCTGTGGAAATGCCTTTACATGGAATATACACGTCCGTGCGGGCCATTACACCAAGGGTCCAAAAAAATTCCCAAACGGCTAAGTATGGGCACAGGTCACTCCATTTTACAAGATTCGTGTCGTTCCAAGTCTCAAAAGTCATACCAGCCCACAGGGTGTGAATAATAGCATGAACCATGCTAATTTTTGAAACAAAAAGTCCTTCCAGCTGATGGGCCATGCCAAACGATGGGGTCCATAAATTAGAAGTTTCGAAGCAAGCACCAGCCAACGGTTTGTGTCAGTCCTTGCAGGCTGCCTTGCACGAGGCTGAACGGACTGTGTCAGTCTGTGCACCCAGTTGTGCATGTGGCTGCACGGCCCTTGTCAGTCTGTGTGGGCCTCCCTGTTCAAGGCTGCACAAACCGTGTATTGGAGCACGGGCCATTTTGCAAAATCCTGTTCGGACCGTGTCACTTGCCACTAGCCGGGAAAATTGTGGATGCTAGGATTTTCTAGCCATTTTTTGACCTTTTTTCAAGGCCTAATTTCCTATTACTATAAAATGGACCTTTGTCTAAAAGGGTTTGAGTTTATGCCCCTTTTTCATCTTCAAGAGTAGGTTAGAGAGAGAAAATACTCTTCCTTCTCTCTAGGTTCTTTTTCTTTCTTCTTTTTCTTTTCCCAAAAGTGTTGAATCCAATGAAATACTTGGATTCAATACTTAGGTAGTAGTTAATTAACTTTGGGAGCATATTTGTATTCATGTATTCATGTTTTTTTGAGATTGCTTAGACTTAACTAATTCTATGTGTTTTGTGATCATTATGTTGGACTGTTCTTTATATTTTTGTATATTGCATGATTGTCACACTTAGTGGGAGGTCATCGCCGTACATCTCAAAGTTACTATTTTTAAGCCCTAAAGTGCTCTTTAACCACAACTAATTAGATAATGGCAAATATAGGTCATCCACGAAGAAGGATTTTTCTAAGGGTTTTCACATATAAAGGTGAATACTACACTAGATATAGATATATACAAATATATAAGCATGCAAAGAGGGGGGATTTTGGATGGTTTTTCTATGTTACAAATTTAAAGACAAATTAACTAGCAAGCGATGTAAATCTAGTAAATATGCAATAAACTACTAAGCACAGATTAATATATGTATTTGAGACCTTGGGTGCAATTGATTTCCACTTCCAAGCCTCGTACCTATCCTTGAATATACAACCTATTCAATACTTATACTACTTGTTGTGAAGATAAATGTTCTACCCTTCTTTGATATTAGTTTACAAGAGTGAATTCGACATCTCTTGCTAAACCTCACCAATGACCCCTTTGGTCATTTAACGCCTAAAAGTATCCCATTAATGGAATTAAGTACGAAGAATCAACAAGCTTGGTAACATTTATAAATTCGACACCTTGTCTAAGCATTGAACCAATTCATACATTTACACAAGATTAGTCAAGAACGTTCAGCGTTACTAGACTTCTCCTATTTGCTACACAAAACAAACATGACAAAGAGTTCGACATTATCACATTCATCTAGCATTTATCAAATCAGCAACCATATTAGAAGCTCTAATTCATGCTCTTGGATTTCATATCAAAAGAAGGAAAAATTAGCTACTTT
The DNA here is from genome assembly GCA_032355605.1 of Rubia tinctorum. Classification (NCBI taxonomy): domain Eukaryota; kingdom Viridiplantae; phylum Streptophyta; class Magnoliopsida; order Gentianales; family Rubiaceae; genus Rubia; species Rubia tinctorum. The sequence goes on from JAULKM010076274.1 coordinate 11,635, forward strand.
CTCCCAACCCTAACAAATAATCATACAAGCAATTCATATACTCAAACTTCTAACACAATTAATGCTTTCAACAACTAACATTCAAGAACAATAAATGCACAATAGCAAAGCATTAAAT
>JAULKM010076304.1:0-11752 GCA_032355605.1 Rubia tinctorum
CTGGTGAACGAGTCGTACCAGTGGGTGGAGGGGAAGGTGGTGTTCGAGCCGGCGGTTCAGGGGTGGCAAACGGCGCTCCGGAATGGGGTGTTGGAGAGCGGGATGTTCCCGTATAATTATTTTAACTATGATCATCTCCGGGGGACTAAGATCGGCGGCACCATTTTCGACCAGAATGGATACCGGCACACGTCGGCGGATTTACTGGAGTACGCCGATCCAAGGAGTATCACCGTCTACTTGCATGCCACCGTGCAGCATATCTTGTTCAAGTCATCATCCCCAGGCACGTATCAATATATTTGTGCCATTCGTACTTACTTGGTATCTTTGTGTTGCAATATCACTTTGTCATCATCCAGTATTTTAGAATTTAGTTGTTAATCTTAATGACTCTAGGAATATCAACCCTAACGTATCTCGGAATAGGATATCATTCGTAATATGAGTGACTCGTCAACCTCATGTAAACAGTGCGACACAAGAGGCCAATTAGGAATAGATTTGGGATTGAAACGCTTCTAGTAATTTTAGGATGCTTATAAGAGCACCTTATAAGCATCATGTTATTGCAGATCGCCATACCATAGTGAATTGCTATTTTGAGTTACCTAATGGACATGATATTGAATCGCTTATTAACGATCTATAAAAGCGTCCTAATAATTAAGCGATTGATCATTTTTTAGTTCAGAAATTTTTTTATGTGGGGAGGTAAGTGGTCAGTTAAATACTGTCACGTGCCAAGTGAATGAATGGAATAATAGTAAAAAGTATATAATTAAATTATATATTCATTCACTTGCAACATGTTAGTATTTAACCAACCCCTCATCTCGGCACATACAATTCCTCCGCATAAATTTTTTCTCTTTTTTAGTATCCTGAACAATTCAATTATGACGCTTTTGGAACAATTTAAAATGTCATTTTTTAAAGTATCATATTTAATTTGAGTCATTTTTACTATCCGGCCTATTTATGTGTATATTGAGACACTTTACATCACTTGTCATTTTTATTCAAAATAGAGCACATTGTACCCTAATTTTGTAGTGCTGTACTAGCGCGGCAGGTGTCGAAAAACAACAGGCTCACGCGGTGGTGTTCACGGACTCGTACGGGCGGCAGCACGTGGCGTCGCTGTACAGAGGATCAATGAACGAGATCATACTAACCGCCGGCGCACTCGGGAGCCCGCAGTTACTAATGCTGAGCGGAATCGGCCCCGCGCATCACCTAAGAGCGCACAACATCAAGGTCGTACTCGACCAACCCGAGGTCGGACAGGGGATGTCGGACAACCCCATGAACGCCATCGTCGTCCCATCGCCCAGACCAGTAGAAACCTCCTTAATCCAAGTCGTCGGCATCACCGACTTCGGATGCTACATCGAAGGCGCGAGCGGCCCCGTGGGCTTCGACTGGGTCCACGGCCTCAACCAGCAGTTCCAGCGGATGACGAACACGACGAACAAGCCCTACTCCGTCCGGACCAACGAAAGCATGGCCGACGGCGTCATCGAGATCGGCGGCCTGGTCGACACCAACCGCCGCTCCGGGATCATCATCGAGAAGGTCACCGGCCCGTACTCCACGGGCCACCTGGAGCTCGCGACCACCGACCCGAACGACAACCCGAGGGTGACCTTCAACTACTTCCAGGACCGGAGAGATCTGCAGAGATGCGTTCAGGGGATGGAGCTGATCAGGAGGGTAATCGAGTCGGTGGCGTTCGCGAACTACAAGTACCCGTTGACGCCGGTGCAGGCGATGATAAACTCCATGCTGACGTTTCCGGTGAACCTGCGGCGGAAGAGGGTGACGGCGGCGTACTCCATGGAGCAGTACTGCGAGGACACGGTGATGACGATATGGCACTACCACGGCGGGTGCCAGGTGGGTCGGGTCGTCGACCGGAACTATCGGGTCATCGGGGTGGATGCTTTGCGGGTCATTGATGGATCCACATTTCATGAATCGCCTGGAACTAATCCTCAGGCGACGCTTATGATGCTCGGAAGGTAGTTAATTCATTTTTATTCAAAATGCTTCATAGAATTGAAAAGAAAAAAAGAGAGGTGATTATATGCTTAATTAACATGTGATTTTTTTTTGTTAATGCAGGTATATGGGACAGAGAATTCTAAGTGAAAGGGATTCGAATGGGAATGAGCAGGGTTAAGAGGGGGAAAAATGTTTAGCTAGTTAGTAGTGTATACTCCCTACCGTATTTTGGTGCCCTAGTGAGTGCGATTAAGGCTTCGTATTGATATTTTTTCTTGTATTGATGATGATATTTAGACTTTTTTGTAACCCCAAACCTTAAATGAAAATGAAAATGTTTAATTGGACTGCAAGTTTTTATTCTTCAAGGACCTGGATTCTCACTTTCCTTACCACATTACTACATATATAAAAAAATAATGAGTAAAGTGCATACATAGCCCTCCCCCGATTTCTTGTTTAGTGCACATATACCCTCAGTTCCTTGTGTGTGCAGACATACCTTTTAGTTTTTCAAACACTAATCTCCGACTATAGAGGTATGTGTGCACTTTCAAAAAATTTAGAGGGTTATATGTGCACTTTTGAAAAAGCTGAGAGGGTATATATGCACTTTCGAAAAACTAGGAAGCATATGTGCACTAAACAAATAATTTGGGGACATGAATGCACTTTCCTCAAAAATAATCATACCATTTTATGGAACTAATGATGCATAGTTTTGTATGGCCCATTAATATTAGGGCACAGGTAAAAATAATGAGTAGTAATAATAATATTGGCAATGGGGTCTGACTGGCCCAATTGAGTTAAAAATAATCCAATGAAAATTCTAGAATTGCTAGAGTATATATATACTCTGGTATGTCTCCTATTACATTCATATGTTCTACTATTTCCTCATGACATATGTTGAGGCTGATTTTTCCATTGGAGAATCTCCCCCCGGACAACCCGGGGACTTTATTTTGCAGGTCACAGTGAAGGGATTGGCGGCACTGCTCAATTGGGTTTTTACCACCATCAAGTAGGGATTGGCGACGTTGCTTAATCGGGTTTTTGCCACCATCAAGTTGGCACACTCAGTGGGTACAAGCTGATTGACTTTGAAAAGGTTACGAAGCCGCCAAAAACAAACCCGACGTTCGCCGCCTCCCTCCATTGTCGCCGCACCCCTTTTTCTTCAATTTTTCCCCATTTTCCCATCAGGGGAGATGAGGAACAATTTATTTTATTTAAGTTTTACTATTCAATAAGTATGGAGATCATTGTGTTCATGATGATAACTCAATTTAGTTGTTCAAGTTGATGTATTGTTCTCGATCTACTTGTTCAAATCGTGTGTTCGTAATTTTATTTGTGATTTTATTTTTGGATCTCCATTGATTTGGATTCGTCAGATCTGTGTTTTTCAACGTGTTTGCAGTTTTGAGCAATATAGATTGTGGTTGGATCAAGTGGTGTTACAATTTTAGAAGATCCATGTTTGGCGCAGAGATATTGATGCGTAATACGCTTCTCTCTGCCAAGTGATCATGATTTTCGCGGAAAGCAAGTAAACATCTCCGAGGGCGATGTTACAATTTTTTATTGAATCTCTGATCTGTAATAGTACAGACGATCGGTCTGTTGACATTTAATTTAGATATCCTTGCAATATTTTATTATTGCTAAAAGCTAGTTAGATTAGATGTCAATTTCACTCATTGTAATCACAATTGTGCATTTTTTCTAACATTTTGGAATAATTGATTTTTTTTTATAGAGAAAAGTGCTTTTATAACCTACCTAATTGACATAAGTGCCAATATAACATTTTGATAACTGAAAGTGCAGATATAACCCTATCTAGTTGATGTAAGTGCCAATATAATTTTCAATGGAAAAGTCAATTTTACACATTTACGAATGTGTTAATATAATCCTATAAATTTTTAAAATGTGTTAATATAACCCTATAAGTTTTAAAAATGTGCTGATATAACCCTATAAGTTTCATTTTTAAAACTTACAGGGTTATCTGAATCTCCGCCGGCTCCAATTCGAAGCTCCGTCAGTGCCATGGGTCCCGAGTTCGAAGCCCGTCGGCGTAAGCAAAGGCGGAACTAGGTATACCCTTCCCGCCCCTGCCCCTCCCCTCCTAACCCTGCCCCGCCCGGCCCCTCCTCAAATATCCTTCTATTTCCGCGGCGTATGCACAATCTTCTCGACCACCAGTTCGTGGCTGGAGTGTCCATCGAGCTCGCCATCGTAATTGGGCCTTCGACCTCGCCGATGGTCCCCTCGAAGCCATCAGCCAGAATTCGATCTCGGTGACGGTGGCCCTTCGACCTCGCCGCCTCGAAGCTCCCCAGTTTCATGGTCGAAGTGCCCATCGAGCTCCTCGCCGGGGTCAACCCTTCGAGCTCGTCGTCGCCGCTCGAGTTCGTCGCCCCTGTTTTTCGATCGAATTCATTGCCGCCAGGCTTCGAAGTTGCGCAGTCAAACTTGAGGCCGCCGAAGCTTTTCTCCGGCGTCACTCCTTTTGTTCGCCGTAGCCTCTCGTCTCTCGTCTCCCTTGCCGAGTTCGCTGGTGCCTTCGCCGCCGGAGTTCGCTGGTGTCCTCTGCCGAAACTCGAGGTTACTTGGGTGTAGTGCGGGCCTCGATATAGCACTGCCGACGTCTCTTTCCAAACATACCTGGTTGTGAGAAAGTTCGGGGTCAAGTTCGGAAGTAGTCCAACACGTGCTGAATGGGCTTACTTGTTAATCATTTCTAAAATGGGCCTAACCCAGAAGAAAAAAAACAGAAAAGATAATAATGAACGCACGCTAATCCAGTTCGAAGCCTGTCCATCGAGCTCGACGCCGCAGTGGGCCTCGTTGCTGTGGTGGTCCATCAAGTCCAACCCATTTGTTGATGCGTTGACTTCAGTTGATTTAACCAGTGGGCTATTTTACCAGGGAAGCCTCACCTCTCTCTTATCAATCTCATTTCAATATTGAATATTATATGTTCATTCGAAGTGGCAAATGACCAGCCCGCCACTTATCTGATAGCCATTTGTTTGGACTTTAATGTCCAGTGCAACAATAATGGGGAAAAATGGCAAAGACCCGAGAAGTAAAAAAAAAACCTCCAGGCCCAGCTTCTCGAGTTGAGCAGGCCCAGCGAGTTCCCGGAAAATCCATACAGATAAGTTTGAGCACTAAATTAAGATTATCATTTTTTTCATACCATTTCAAAAATGGTGATAAATAATTACTTTGATTTTTTCTTGGTGAAAACCAAGTAACCGCGTTACTGGTCTCTTTGCCTAGCCACACCACGATAATTGTGCGTTGGATTATTTGAACTCAACGCTTTATTCAGACAATGCCTCAGATCACGGCTAAACCCTAAAATTGGCAAAATATGTTTGCTCATGTATAATTTTTGTGATGTAATCTGAACTCTGTTTATTGCTGAAATTATGAGCTCGACATAATATTACTTCTATTACCCTACATCATAAAACATGATTCTGGGTAAGGTTTAAAGGTCTAGCTATGTACTTACGTACCATTATTTGTTTACATGACATTGAACATGCCTTAAGGCTTAGGCCGTGCTATGTACTTACACACCATTATTTGTTTACATGATAATGAATATAGCCTAAAGTCAAGGTCCAACTTTGTGACTCAATATTGACGTTGATATTAATGTGGCCATAAAGAGGCTTTTAGTTGAACATGTTCAGCCGAGAGGCTATCGATGAGTGGTGCTCTTCGATTGGGGGATAGAACAACTAAGGGAAAGCACCGTTGTGGCTCGCTTAGCGTTTGTAAACACTCGAAATGCCTCTGTGGCTCGCTTAGCGTTTGTGGGTTAAACCCCTTGTATGCATAAAGCGTTTAAGAATCGAATCCTTGCATTCTCCTTGTAGGGCCTCCATGGTCCGCCAAGAACTTTGGGTTAAACCCCTTAGATGCATAAAGTTCTTAAGGATTGAATCCTTGCATTCTCTTTGCAGGGCCTCTGTGGCCCGCCGAACGCTTTGGGTTAAACTCCATTATATGCATAAAACGCTTAAGGATCGAATACTTGCATTCTCCTTGCAGGGCATCCATGGTCCGCCAAGCGCTTAAGGATCAAATTCCTGTAAACATTAGAAAGGCCTATGCGGCCTGGGAAGCGCTCGGGGTCGAAATCCCCTTACACGTATGAGCGCCCAAGGATAAAATCAAATCCTTGTAAATACTCGAAGGGCCTATGTGGCCCGCCAAGCGCTTGAGGATCAAATCCTTACATACATTTGAAAGACCTCAACGGTCTGCCAAGCGCTTTGGGTCAAACCCCACACATACATAAGCGCTAAAGGTTCGAAATCTTTGCATTGGACAGTGGGTAGTGCTCCCAAGACAAATGCTGCTATGGGTCAAAGGATGCCTCTTATGTATTTAAATACGCCACGATGGTTTACCAACTAAAGATGCCGATTCCCCTTGTGAATTTTTAAAAAATGTCGAGGTGGCTTACGAACTAAGATGGCCGACGGGTTTTCATCTATTTACAAGTGTTAAAATAACCTATGGAGTAGGACCAGGATGTCCTTAACAGGCAGCATCAAAAACTTGAGAGGCTTCCACGGCCTGTTAAGCGCTTAAGGTCGAAATCCCCTTTACATGTATAAGCCCTCAAGGATTTTTAAAAAAACCTTGTAAAAACTCGAAGGGACTCCACAGCCAGTCGAACGCTCAGGTTCAAAATCTCCTTTACATGTATAAGCGCCTAGGGATAAAAACCATTATAAATATTTGAAGGGCCTCCAGAGCCTGTCGAGCATTCGGAGTCAAAATCCCATTCACAAAATGAGCGCCTAAAGATCAAATCCCTGTAAATAAACTGAAGGCCTCCATGGCTTGGCAAGTACTATAGGCTAATACGTCGGATAAGGTAAAGGCAATACTCTGAAGATCGGGTCGAGGCCATACTCGGAACATACCTCGATATAGCTCTTCTAAGGTCCATGAGACGATGATTGTCATTTGCAGTAACATGGGCTTCGATAACCTCTCGCAAGGTATTGACTTCCCCCTCGGCACACCTATTTTGCTCCACCACTTCACTGGCACGAGCTTGAAACTTCCTTGCCTTATATAGTCGAGCGAGATTCAGCTTCTATTAGCCTCTTACTCTCGAGCTTTGGTTTCGATCAGCCCTTCATTCTCGAGTTCTCGCTCGAAATTGGCTTCGATCAGCCTTTCAATTTCGAGTTTCGGCTTGACAGCTTTTCACTCTCTAGAAATTTTGAGACCAGCAGTAACCAAATTAAAGCAAGTGTTAATCAATGTCTTTCAATCTGACAAGGAGGACTCCCCCACCATATGTCACAATCATTATAAATTTATTGCGCTTTGGGATACACACCCAAGCGCATCGCATCCCGGGAATCACATCTCTCCTCAAGATTCTTGACACCCCTCCCCCAAAAAAATCTCGAGGACCTTTCTCTCGCGGGAGTTCCACAGGTACGGGCTTCCTTAACCTCGATCTTTGTGGGCTTTTGCTCATTCCTCCACCCAAGGTGGGAGGACATCCTATGATCAGGTGTTTCCTCCGACAGAAACTAGTCGGGGCCTTGGGTTGGGCTGATACCCTCGAATGGGTTCTTGATAACCATGGGTTCAGATTTCCCCCGGTGATCGATTTTTTTCTCCCTTTGGCCAAAACGCTCGTTGCGTGTCTTTTTATATTATGAGCCAATGGCACTCATTTAAGAAAACCAAATGCCACATCGAGAACTGAAATCTCAAGCCCCTCGAATGAGCTTCCTCGAAAGGACCTTTGATTTTCTAGGGGCTTACTGATGATGCATAGTTTTGAGTGACCCGTTAATAATAGGCCGCATGTAAAAATAATGAGTAGTCATAATAATATTGGCAATGGGGGCTGCCTGGCCCAATTAAGTTAAAGAATAATCCAATGAAAATTCTAGAGTTGTTAGAGTATATATACAGGTATATCTCTTATTACGTTCTTATGCTCTACTATTTCCTCATTACACATGTTGATGCTGACTTTACCATCGGAGAATCTTTCCCCCGAAAACCTCTGGGAGTTTTGTTTTGCAAATCACCGTGAAGGGATTAGCGGCACTGCTTAATCAGGTTTTTACCACCATCAAGTAGGGATTAGCGGCGCTGCTCAATCGGATTTTTACCACCGTCAGGGACAGGAGTGCATATTTCTGCATCATGGGCTAATAAGCTTGAAGACAAATATAAAGGGCTGAAAACGCGGAAACTGGAAGGATAAGAGACTGGCTTTGAAAAGTATCCATTATGCCCCAAAAAGAAGGTACAGAAAGAGATTCGATACCCACAGCCATGATGCAGCACAACAAAATTGGATATGCCAAATCCTCCAATGGTTTATTCCCCTTCCCTTTAGTATATGGAAATAATGCAAATCCTGAAGCCTGCTTATACATACCACACATTTCAGATCCCAAAATAAGCCCATCCCAAACCAATGCATTTGGTACTCTTATAAGTAAATCAGTCGTAGGGCTGCTCTTGATTGGCATGAAACACCCTTCCTCTGTTTTACTAACAATGACACGCTTTCAGTTTTTATCTATTTTATTAGTGTTGACATATTTTACTTTCGATAAGAATTTACCACTTATATTCACTCATTTTGCGTGTCATTCTTTTAATTCAATTTGATCCACGCACCTTATTTATCATAAATTTTAGAGCTCAGACGAGATGTGTCGTTGTTAGTGAAGTGGTGATTGCATTAAGTTTACATGCCAAAGGAGAGTTGCCCTGTGACTGCTTAAGCTTATTTTGCCCTCAATTTTGTGAAGAATGCGTGATGGATCGGTCTTGGTAATTAATTCTTCATTTTACAGTCATTGGTTTATTGGCATTACTGCACAAGTCTTGTTATATATTTTGATTGTTGTAATTTTATTCTTCCTTTCCCTCTTCAGTGCTGATGGTAATTAAGGTAGGTAAGCCATGAAAGTAAGCTGCATGAAGCAGCCTTATGATCTCCTAATGATATAGTAGATAGAATGAGCATAAATAAAGTTATGAGATGTTCTCGTGTGAGAGGCAGTCTAACTTTAGGTAAAAATAACTATGCAATTTTAGTTATATTTTAGTTTCAAGGACCTATGTCTAATAATTTTACAGGAACATATCTCTAATAATTTTACAAGGATCTATCGCTAATATTTTTTGAGATTTTTTTTGTCCAATTTTCCCCATCAGTTTCCGCCATCTGCAGCCTGCAATTTTTTAAAAAAAATTTAAAAATTTAAAAAAAAAATTTTCAAATGCAATTAATTAATATGATCATTGAACTAAAAAATTATAAACATCATCAAAAAATAGCAAAACATCAACAAAAAATTATAAAACATCAACTAAAAAATTAGAGAAAAAATATATAATCAAATAGCAAAAAATATATTAAAAATCAAATAAAAATCGACAAAAATTGAAGAAAAAAACGTCGACTACAACTAACAAAACATCAACTTAAAATCATAAAAACATCAACAAAGTTTAAATTATTAACTTATTTTAAAAAATATGAACATCAACCTATATCACCCAAAAGTTAAAAACATCAATTTCTATCACCTAAACTTCACCCGAATAACAAAAAACGTCAACATAAGAAGAAAAAAATACAAATCATCGACCTATATCACCAAAAAGGTTACAAACATCAACTTCTATCACGTAAAACTCACCTAGAAACTGAAAAATCAACATGAGAGAAAACAACCGAAAACATCAACAAATATAACTCCAAAAAAACTACAAAATATCAACTCATATTAATTAAGACTCACCTGAAAAATGAAAAACATAAAAGATGAGGGAAAAACTAAAAATATCAACAAAAAAACCCACAATACCTCAAAAGTATAAAGTCTTCACTATGGAAATCACAAAACAACAATACTTAAAAAACATGTATCAAAATATATAACCCAAAAACTAAAAATCAACCCCTATCACCTAAACCTCACCCAGAAAATAAAACATATCAACAGAAAAAATAAAACTGCAACATCAACCTATATAATAAAAAAAACTATAAACATCAACTCATATCACTAGACCCTCAACTGAAATCAACAAAATATCAATTGAAATTCATAAAAGATCAATAAAATATTAAATTGTCAAATTTTATAGCAATTTCAAAATGTCACTAAAAATTATAAGCATCAACTAAAAAATAAAATATCAACTGAAAATCATAACACATAAAAAAGGTTAAATTATCAAATTAATGATAAAATTCAAAATGTCAAACTCAAAATCATGAAACATCAACTACAAATTACAAAACATCAACAAAAAGTCAATAAACATCAACAAAAAATCATTAAATATTAATTTAAATATCAACTAAATTAAAATTAAATTAAAAATTACCCGAGGGCGCGTGAAGGCCACGCGCCGAATTTTGCAAACCGCCAGTAAACACTCGCGTGTTGGCACGTTGGTCATCTTCCCCAGTTGGTCGTGTGGATCTCACGCGCCAACGGAAGTTCTGCTGCTCGGCGCTTCTTCTCCTCACTGCTGCTCGTCGACGGAAGCTCACTGCTACTCGTCACCTCTTTTCCTCACAAATTTGTCATTGATTACGTCCTTCGTTGATTAAGTCCTCCGCTGCCTCTTTTCCTGACTGCTCAGCTGCCAATTACGTCGTGGAGCTCATTGATCTCAGTGTCATAGTCATCGTCGTTGCCTCTACCATGGAGATCTCGCCGGCAGAATAGCAACAGAAATCCAGCTGAATAGCAACAGATATCCGACAGAAGAGAAGGAACCGACGGAGGCAGAGGAGAACGAAAAATAGCGAAGATTGGTGGAAATTTGGCAGAAATCCAATGGAAATCCGGCGGACAGAAAAGATCGGCTAAGATCGGCGAAATTCCGGTGGACATTGGCGGTAACCGTTGGTCGGCGGCAGTCGCCGGCGGAAGATTCCGACAAAAATAAAAATGGGAAATGAAATAAATATCTGAAAATATGATATTTATATATGGATCAAAAGTTTCTGTATTTACATTAAAAGTCCCCCACTTTCTCAGCTTATTTTTTAAAAAAACTCACCTCAATTGAAATTTACAATAATTGCATAATAAACATTTGTCTAAAGTTTAGGTTGCATAAAACAAAACCTTGTGTAAAGTTATACGTATCATTCTTCAGTTTTGTATAAATATTTATGAAAACACGGCTCTTTTAACTAACAGGGGCAAAAGAAATGATATTCTTTACTTGCCTTTTTCTGCAGTTTCCTATGTTAGCAGAAGAAGAAATTGAGTACTCCCTCCGATTTTTTAATATTAACATCATTTTTTTCTTCTGTTTGGTCTTTTAATATTGATACTTTTCTTTTTTGGTAAAATTAAAATTAATTTCTTTCACTCAATTTATTTTTTACCTTTCATATACAATTTCCTCCACTTATTTTATTTTACAAAAGAAAGTGTGTCATTTGGTTGGTGTCAGTTATTCTAGACACGAGGAAGTATATATATATAATATATGGCTGGTGGTGATAATGTGCCGTTGAGTTGGGAACTTGTGTTTGGGAAATTAATGGAAGGCAATGGATAGTATTCTATTCTATATTGAACCTATAAAAGGGGACTTTTAAAATTTGGTTGACAAAGGGCAGATTTGCAAATTCAATAAACTTCCTCAATTACTTTGTATTCTATTGGGTCTGTTTTGTAAATAC
>JAULKM010076324.1:0-11751 GCA_032355605.1 Rubia tinctorum
CTATCAATCTTACAACAAAAAGATAACAAAAGAGATGTTAAATGCTTCAGAAAACACATGCATTTGACGTCTCATCAGGGTGGTATCATTCACATACTCTTTTAAAGTTAGTCATCTTGTGATTGATGAATTGTGATAATTTTCATGTCTTGATGCAATTTATGTTATTGAAGATGACGTCAGATTTATAGAGGAGGACGTCAAAATTTTCATTGTGCGCATGTATTTCCTATTCAACTCCATTTGTTGGGAAAAATAAGTAGTCAAGTAAATGTTGAACCTTAGGGAATCTATGTCAGTATACAATTGTAGTTAATACAAGTTTGACCTACTACAAGTAAAAGTCAAAACATCTAGGCATCTATGTCAATTTATGAAAGAAGTCAAGCAAAGGTTGACCTAACACAGGTAAAAGTCAAACCATTGGCCATCTATACCAGTTTATAAAGATTAGTAAGCCACGATTAACCTAACATGACTAAAGATAAACCTTTGGGTATTTAGGTTAGTTTACTAAGGTATTCAAGCCACGGTTGACCTATCACAAGTAAATGTCAAACCTTTTGGCATCTATTTCAATTTTAAAAAAGGTTAAGAAACGTTGACCTAACACCAGTAGAGGTCTGTCCTTTTGGCATATGTGTTTGCTTTAAAATGAGGTCACTCCAAAGTTCACCCAATACGAGTAAAGGTTGTACCTTTTTGCATCTATGCAAAAGTAGTCAATCCATGGTAGAACTTACATGAGTAAAGGTCGGAACTTAGGGTATCTATGTCAATTTTCAAAGGAATTCAAGTTTCGGTTCACCTAAAATGACTACAGGTCGGACCTTCGAAAATTCTATCAATTTACAAAATAAGTGATTAGAAGTCAAATGCATTTATTTTCCGAAGCATTTAACATCACTTTTGTTATCTTTCTATTGGAATATTTCTAGATTTAGGTAGGATTAAATCATAAGGGGTTTAGATAACCGTTTTCAATTTTCGTATCTAAATCCTTCATTTTGTTACCTAGTTTGAGTCTAATGGATTTTTGGTCCTTAAAAGCATCTAGGTTCCATTTTGTGAGATTAACTTGTAGATTGCTCGTAAGAACTTTGGTTTATTTTATTGAAGACCATTCTCAAGTTTGGTAGAATATTGAAGGCCACGAGTCAAAACATGGTAGAAGATGAAAAGGTCGGAGAAGATGACAAAGAAGTGAATGAATTGTGATCCAGAAGTTTGAACTGAGTTCTGGGAAAAGTACAAAAACAACAAACCTCCTAGGATGGTACCATTGGATATATCTTCTTTAGAACTATACAATTGACTACACGAACTCTCAAAACGGATCAATGGTTACCTGTAGCGACAAAATTTGAAGAGAAGGCCAATTGTTCTAGAAATTGGTAAAAGATGGGCAAAAGGCTGGACATGGTTAGGGTCAATTTGGCACGCTCAGTGGACACACCCAATGTCAATTTGACACAGTCCGTATCAAAGAGCCCAACAACCATTTTATTGTTTTTCTCTTTTAATACTTGGACTATAAATACCCCCCTTATTCCCCATTTGTGTAAGCCTGGCTAGGGCACTCAAAACCTTAGTTTTTCTTCATCTTTTCTTAGTTTTTTTTACTTCTTCCATTGATTCTTGTAGATTTCTTATGGGTTTTTAGTATCAAGGCTAGATTTCATACTTAGAGCAATTGGTAAGCATTTCTAACATGATATTGTGAGACTTGGTTTATCCTATTTTGTGCTTTGATTGTCAACTATTTTTTATGCTTTGTTATGTGATTAATGCATGATTTAGACTAGGATGATCAACTAGTTGAAAAATATGAATTGATTCTTTGCTAGGTTTTTGGTCAAACCTGGTATAATTTATCTTTTTATCGATGTGATTATCATTGGTTCATGTTAGGTTATAATTAGGTGTGACAACAAATTATGATCATTGATTGATGAAATTCCTTAGATTTAGGATGCATTTTAGTGGGTTTGACTAGTTATCAATGTGTCTCACTAATAACGATTAGCATGAAGGCTGATCCTCGTAGTCGTCATTAGGGAACATAATTGTGATATCTCGATGTTTCTCGCTTGTAGGACATTGTGGTAGTTGTGTTAGGTCTCCATGTTTATTGCTATTTTTGGGGAATTCTATGATGCTCATTGTCTAGAGTGACATGAGGGTAAGGGTTATTGTGTGGCCGATTTCTCACTCTAACTATAACCGAGGAGAGGTGACAAATGTCTTCACTCGAAAGGTGTTGACAAGTTCTCCACAATATGTGGTTAATGCATAAAAATAGGATGATTAGTCGATAATAAAAGGATAACTATAAATGTAAACCAATTGTTCCCAAGACTTATTATATTATTTATTCCATCTTTTGTGCTAGTGTGATCGTATTTGAATCGTTCTCTATAATTGTTTGCTAATTTAGTAGTTTAAAGTAAGCGTAGTGTTTTCCAAAACAAAAACCCCCCACTTTGTTACCACACACGTAGAGTGACTTCTTCGTGTGGTTTTTGAACTACGTTTAACACTCGATAAAACCCCATTTTCCTCGTGAATGACCCCAACTTGCCACTAGATACTTTGTAGTAGTTAGCCACAATTAGGGCCTATAAATATTATCTTTGAGAAGCACGATGACCTTCTAAATTTTGGCACCGCTGCCGGGGAAAAGGCATATTTTTTTTAGTGTTAGTGTAGTTGTTTGTGTTTTTTATTTCTCTTTGTGTGTTCTTATTTGTTCATAGCTTGTGCTTGTGTTATGTTTGTTGTTTTTTGGATGGACGTATTGCCTTTGGTCTTAGTTTATGGTACATTCTTATTCTAACAACCGAGAACCTTTGTACTACGACCCCAAATTCTTTTTGTTTCTTTCTTTTCATTTTTTTGTTCGAAGTATGTATTGCTTTAGTTCTTTGTGTACTTCTACCAAGAATTCTTGCACTACTATTCCAAAATTTTTATTTATTTATATTAAACGACATAGCTCACTTTGAGGGAACTTATGTTGAGAAGAGAGGCTCAACAAAAATTATTTTGTAGGATTTATCATTCCGACCATCCTACCGAGTCTTGCCATTGGTTTTAAGAGGAGCACTTCGAGGAGAATAGAACCCTTTGTTTTTTAAACCAAGGGTATCATGAGGAACGCTATGAAGAGGTTGGAGCTATTGGTTTCTAAGGTCAGGGATCTCTAGAATGGTATCCATACCATGATTCATAAAATCTGGAGTGCAGTTTAATCTGAAAATCAACATTATGAGAAATATGATTGGAGTTCATCTTCTTATGCCATGCCACAACATCCCTACCCAAGGGATGAGGGATCGTCTAATTCTCGAGATGGAAAGCCAACATTAGAGTATAAGGAGCTCTTTCGTGCTATAAAAAAATATGGTAACTAACTTGGAAGATAGAATTACATCTAGAATCACAAACATGGAGGAACGCTCTTCGGCGAGATTCAAAAGTTTGGAAATCCAAGTTAGTCAAATAGTATAAGTTGTGGCCCAGTTAACGCTAAAGATTCATGGAAGCTTCCATCACAATCGGAGGTGAGCCCGAATCCAAGAGCAAATCCTTTGACCTTGATGGGCGAGGTGGTGGAGGAAGTTAAAGATGAGGTCTTAGGGGATGAGGAATTGGTTGTTGAAGTCAAAGAAGTTGAGCAAAAGGTGATTATCCTATATTCTATATACTTTCCATCATTTCCCCTACCACAACCAATTGAACCAACTCCACTATTTTTGAAATTTTTTAAGGATACAATAGGGGAGCCATATGAATATGCCAAGCTCTCAAACCATCCATCTCCTTTAAGACACTTCTACCTCCACAAAATTATTTCCTTAAAGGATTTTTACCCCCATCTCTCTACTTTTGGAAGATCATGGTGGAGGGATTAAAACTTTCACCATATGAATAACATTAGGATCGTGCTGATGACCTTAAATATACGGAGCTTCTTGGGAGGCAACCCGAGTTTTAAATTTTTTAATAGATTTTTTATTTTAGTTTTTTTGAAAAAATCCCCTCACCCTTATCCTATAAAAATCTTACCAAAAAACACAAAATACCACAACAATCCACTACCAAAAACCACAACCAAAACCACTGTCTAAGAGTACTACTAGTTTTTTGCTTTTTGTGGGTGTTGATAGAGACTTGTATAGTTGTGGATTTTTAATGGATGGCCGAAGTTTCATACGGATGGAGTTCGAGAACATGTAGAAGATGACATTCATTGAGGAGTGAGCATTGCTACCACCGGGAACCACTTTTAAGGTCCTAGTTGTGATTTGTTGTTTTCTTTCTCCCTTATTTCTTTATCTTGTCCTTCTGTCACATTGAGGACAATTTTTGTTTCAAGTGTGGGGGAGAGAAACATGTCTCAGAGTATTGTATTGTAGTGTGCATATGCTCTACTTTTATTTGTTTTGTTTGAAAAAATAAATCCCGCTAAGTTTAAAACCCGAGAGGGTAATTTAGGCAAAATTAAGGGGCCCGGACAAGTCAAAAATCCAAAAGGGAAACCTATCGAAAAATGAGAGGAAAATGGTGGGGAAAAAGGTGAGGGTTAGCATTGAAAAAGAAAAAAAAGCGTAAAGCTAGGATGAAAACCCGAGAGGGCTCTTCGGAAAAATGAGAGAACATGAGAGAAATTGACACATCCTATGCTTCTCTTAGTTTGTCTTTTTGGTAGCTTCATTGATAGAGTAATCTAGTTTTATACTTTTATTTTGTACCTGACCTTTTATTGGTATGATGATCGTTTAAATTGTGTTAGGCTTTTGGATGTGAGAGACTGATTTACATCTAGAATCGCAAATGTGGAGGAAAGCTCTTCCGCGAGATTCAAAAGTTTGGAAATCCAAGTTAGTCAAATAGCATCTTCTATGGCCCAGTTGGAGGCTATAGATTCATTAAAGCTTCCATCATAATCGGAGGTGAGCCCGGAGCCAAGAGCAAATCCTTTGACCTTGATGGGTGAGGTGGTGAAGGAAGTTGAAGATGAGGTCCAAGGGGATGAGGAGTTGGTTGTTTAAGACAAAGAAGTTGAGCAAGGGGTGATTTTCCTATATTTAATATTCTTTCCATCATTAACACCACCTCCACCAATTGAACCAACTTCACAATTTTTGGAATTTTTGTAGGAGACAATAGGGGAGCCAAATGAATATGCCAAGCTCTCAAACCACCCATATCCTTTAATACAAACTCTAACTCCACAAAATCCTTTCCATAAAGGATTTCTACCCCCACCTCTCTACTGTTAAATGCTCATGCTGGAGGGATTAAAACTTTTACCATATGGATAACATTAGGGTCGTGCCGATGACCTTAAATATACTGAGCTTCTTGGGAGGCAACCCGAGTTATAAATTGTTTTAATAATTTTTTTTATTTTGAATATTTAAAAAAATCCCTCACCCTTGTCCTAAACCTCTTACCAAAATCCACAAAATACCACCAATATCCACTATAAAAAACAACCACAAAAACCACAATCTAGGAGTACTACTAGTTGTTTTTTTGTGGGTGTTGATCGAGACTTGTATAGTTGTTGATTTGTAATGGATGGGCCAAGGTTTCATATCGGATGGAGTTGGAGAATATGGAGGAGATAGCATTCATTGAGGAGTGACCATTGCCACCACCGGGAAGGACTTTTAAGGGATAAAAAAATAAAAAGGACTTTTAAGGTCCTAGTTGTGAGTTGTTGTTTTCTTTCTCCCTTATTTCTTTATCCTTTCCTTTAGTCACATGGAGGAAAATGTGTTTCAAGTGTGGGGCAGAGAAACATGTCTCATTGTATTGTATTGTAGTGTGCATATGCTCTTCTTTTATTTTTTGTTAGGAAAAAAAGCCCGCTAAGTTGAAAACCCGAGACGGCAACTTAGGCAAAATTGAGGGGACTGGATAGGTTGAAAACCCAAAAGGGCGACCTATACGAAAATGAGAGGCCAAATATTGTGGAAAAAGGTAAGGGTGAGAATTGAAAAAGAAAAACAAAGTGTGAAACTAGGATGAAAACCCGAAAGGGCTCCGAGGCAAAGCGAGAGAAATGAGAGAAATTGAAACATTCTATACTTCTCTTAGTTTGTCTTTTTGGTAGTTTCATTGGTAGATTAATATAGTATTATACTTGTATTTTGTACCTCACCTTTGAATTGTATGATTGCGTTAGGTTTTGGGATGTGAGAGTGTGTGACATTCTTATGTCTTGGGGGCTAGGGTAGTCTAGAAATAAATGGTTTTTGTTTTGGGAAAACCTTTGCATGCTAGGATTTGATGAGACGTCAAATTCATGTATGTTGCGAAGAATTTAACATCTCTTTTGTTATATTTTTGTTGGAAGATTGTTTGATTTAGGTAGGTTTACATCATAAGGGGTTTCAGTATTATGGATTTTTGGTCTTTACAAGCATCTAGATTCGTTTTTGTGAGCTTCATTTGTAGATTGCTCGTAAGCATTTTGGAGTATTTTAACAAAGGTGATTCATAAGGATGGTAGAATATTGAAGGCCACGAGTCAAAAAGTGGTGTAGATAAAAGGGTGGGAGAAGGAAGACAAAGAAGATGATGAATTGTGATCCGGAAGTTTGAACTGATTTCTAGGAAAAATCCGAGAAGAACCAACCTCTGAGGATGGTACCATTGGATTCGTCTTCTTGGGAACTATAAAATTGATCACAAGAACTCTCAAAAGGGATCAACAGTTAACCCGTAGCGACGGAATTTTGAAGAAAAGGCTAATTATTCATGAAATTGGTAGATGATAGGTAGAAGGCTTGACGTGGTTAGTGTCAATTTGGCACGGTCAATGTCAATTTTGCACGGTCAGTGGGCACGGCCAGTGTCTATTTGACACGACCAGTGTTAAAGAGCCCAGAAGCCATTTTATTGCTTTTATCTTTTAATTCTTAGACTATAAATGCCCCCCTCCCCTTCTTCCTCATTTGTAAGCCCAACTTGGAACTCAAAACCCTAGTTTTTCTTCAACTTTAATTTTTTTTGTACTTCTTCCATTGATTCTTGTAGATTTGTTATGATTTTCATTATCAAAGCTAGATTTCATCTTGGGAGCAATTAGTAAGCATTTCTAGCATGATATTATGAGACATGGTTTATCATATTTTGTACTTGATTATCAACTATGTTTTATGTTTTGTTGTGTGATTAATGCATAATTTAGACTAGGATGATCAACTAGTTAAAAATATGAATTGATTATTTGCTAGGTTTTTGGTCAAACCCAGGAGACTTCATCTTTCTATTGTGTGGCGCCGATACCCACTCTAACTATAATGAGGAGAGGTGAGAAATGTCTTCACTCGAAAGGTGTTGAAAAGTTCTCCACAATATGTGGTTAATGCATAAAAATTGGATGATTAGTAAATGGTCAAAGTATAACTAGAAATGTAAACCAATTGCGCCCAAAACTTATTATAATATTTATTCTGCCTTTTGTGCTATTGTGATCGTATTTGCATCGTTCTATATAATGGTTTGTTAATTTATTAATTTAAAGTAAGCGTAGTGTTTTCCAAAACCAAAACCCCCCACATTGTTTTCTCACACTAAGAGTGACTTCTTCGTATAGTTTTTAACTACGTTTACCACTCGAAAAAACCCTTTTTTCCTCGTGGACGACCCCAACTTTCCACTAGCTACTTTCTAGTAGTTAGCCGCAATTAGGGCCTATAAATACTATCTTTGAGAGGCCATGATGGCGGCCTCCTAATAAGAAGAATCACAATTGTTTTTAAAAGACTAAAAGTTAAACCTTCTTGTATGTATGTCAATTTACGAAATAAGTTAAGCCACAATTGACCTTAACGGACTAAAAGTCAAACCTTTTGACATGTATGCCATTTTACAATAGAATTCAATCCATGGTTGACCTAACATGTGTAAAGGTAAAACCTTTGGGCATCCATGCTAGTTTAAAAAAATAGTCAAGCCAAAGTTGAACTAACAAGATTAAAGCTAGAACTTTCAGCCATCTACGTAGATTTACAAAGGAAGCGAAGCCACGATTGACCAAACACCATTATAGGTCGAACCATTGAGCATCTATGTCAATTTACAAAATAGGTTAAGCCATAATTGACCTAACAAGTCTAAAATTATAACCTTTTAGAATATATATCATTTACAAAAGGATTCAAGCCACGATTGACCTAATACGAGTAAATGTCAAACCTTTAAGTATTTGTGTTAATTTTAAAAAATTAGTAGTATGGCCTTGGTTTACCTAACACGAGTAAGGATTGTACCTTTGGGCACATATGTTAATTAACAAAAAAATCAAGCTACAGTGGACCTAAAGTGAGTAAAAGTCATACTTTCGTGCATCAATGTCAATTTACTAAATAAATCAAACCCCAATTGACCTAACAAGACTAAATGTCGAACCTTAGGCTATGTTTATAAGTGTCCAAAATAGGTCAAACTAAGAATAATCTAACACAAGTAAAGGTTGAACCTTTAGGCATCTATGCCAATTTACAAAATATGTCTAGGCACAATTTATGTAACCAGACTAAAAGTCAAACCTTGGGGCATCTATGTTAATTAAGAAAACAAGTCAATCCAGGGATAACTTAAAATTATTAAAGGTTGAACCTTTTGTATCTCTATATGTTTAGAAGAGAAGTCAAGCAACGGTTAACCTAACACGAGTAAAAGTCAAACATGTAGGCACCTATGTTAGTTGACCAAGGTAGTTAAGACACAGTTGACTTAACACAAGTAAAGGTCAAACCTTTGGGCATCTATGTCCATTTACAAAGGAAATGAAGATACGGTTAACATAACACAAGTAATGTTCATACCGTTTGGCATCTATGTCAATTTACAAAATAAGTCAAGCCACGGTGTAGACTAAAATTCAACCCTTCTGGAATGTTTGTCAATTTATAAAATATATGAAGCCTCGGTTAACCTAACATGAGTGAAGGTCAAACCTTTGAGAATCTATGTCAATTTTTTTAAAAAAAAGTGAAGGTACAGTTGACCTTAAAAGACCAAAAGTTAAACCTTTTTGCATGTAAGTCAATGTACAAATGAAATCAAGCTATTGCTGACCTAAAACAAGTAAAGGTTTAAATCTTAGTCCTCTAAGTCAGTTTACAAAAGAAGTCAAGCCACGGTCAAGGTAACACAACTACAGGTCGAACCTTTGGGCATATATGTAAATTTACAAAATAAGTTAAATAACAGCTGACCTAACAGACTAAAACTCTAGCCTTTTAACATGTATGACTGTTTAAAAAAAGGCAAAGGTCGAACCTTTACTCATCTACTTTGATTTAGAACATTTGGAGAACCATGTTTGACCTGTAATGAGAACAACTTTAACCTCAGATTCTGGTTTCTCAAGGTTATTCTCTATGGTTTGTAATCATTTTTGCTGAAGTAAGTAATATTCCTTTAAAAATACACAATGGAAAGCATTTCCTTGTTGCAACAAAGCATGCAACAACTTAAGGGACTCTGACAGAGTAGACATCTTTCAAGCTTGCAGTAGAGGCTTAGACATGAAGGCAACGGATAGAAAAGGGATGCCGCCGATTGATGTGTCAATATTTTATGATGATTTTGGGATCTTTTGTACTCAATTTTATATGCTTTCATTATTTAGATGCTCCATTTTACCTTGAAATTCTATTATATGAGTTCATGGTGACTTTGCACTCTTATCACTTTTCTAAGGAGTTTTGTGAGACAAGGTAACCATCCGAAGATTTGAAGACTACTTTTGAAGAAAATGAAGACAATGAAGACTTGAAGACGTGAAGAAGAGATGGCTACACTTGGACAAGAAGAAAAAAAATGTTACAAAGCGGCTTACTCTGTTTTCCGCCACTCGTGAAGCCTGTGTCGCGAGTTGCGATAGGTTGCTGCCCAGATCCACTTTTTGACTATAAATATCATTTTATCCTCTCTCCTTCAGATATCTTTTTCACCCCAATTCGGTAGCTCTAAAATCCTAGTTTTCTACCACTTTCTTTTTTTTATCTTGATTTTATGTTTGAATTACTATTTTTGTTTAGTATGAATTCTAGTAGTTAAACTTAGTTTTGGGATCAATTGATTAAGGATTCCAAGCCCATGTATTGAGAACTATATATAAGCTATTTAATGTTTTGCTATTGTACATTTATTGTGCTAATATTGTTGTTGAATACATTAAGGGTGTTGGAAGTTTTAGTATAGGAATTGTTTGTATGATTGCTTGTCGGGGTAGGGAGAAAGTAGCTAGTTTTCCCCTCTTTTGATATGTAATCCAAGAGCATGAATTAGAGATTCTAACATGGTTGATTATTTGATAAATGCAAGATGGATGTGACAATGTCATATTCTTTGTAATCTTTGTTTTGTAAAGAAAATTGGAGAAGCTTATGAACGTTGAACGTTCTTCACTAATCTTGTGTAAATGCATGAATTTGTTCAATGCTTAGACATGGTAGTGTTTATAAGTGTTACCAAGCTTGTTGATTCTTTGTACTTAATGCCATTAATGGAATACCTTTAGGCATTGATCGACTAAGGATTCATTAGTGAGGGTTAGCAAGAGAAGTCAAATTCACTCTTGTAAACTACTATCAAAGAAGGACACAAGATTTATCTTCACAGCAAGTAGTGAAAGTATTTAATAAGTTGTATGTTCAAGGATGGATAAGAGGCTTGGAAGTGGAAATCAATTGTGCCCAATGATGTGACTACAAATGCATGTGTTTTCCGAAGCATTTAACATCTCTTTTGTTATGTTTTGGTTGCAAGATTGCTAGATTTAGGTAGGTTTACATCATAAGGGGTTTAGATGACCGTTTTCGGTTTTTATATCTAAATCCTTCATTTTGCAACCAAGTTCAGTCTAATGGATTTTTGGTCCTTACGAGCATATAGATTCCTGTTCGTAAGCTTAATTTGTAGATTACTCGTAAGCACATTTGAGTAGTGTATTGAAGGTCATTCGCTAGGATGGTAGAATATTGAATGCCACGAGTCAAAACGTGGTAGAAGATAAAGAAACGGAGAAATTGTGATTTGGAAGTGTGAACCGAGTTCTGAGAATTATTCGAGAAGAACAAGCCTTCAAAGATTACAACATTGGATTCATCTTCTCAAGCACTACGAAATCGACTATAAGAACTCACGAATCGGAGCAATGGGTCAACCAAGGCGATCAACCAAAGATCGGCCGGGTGAAGAACAACCGAGCGCACGGCCGCGCGCCCAAAATGACGAAGAAAAGAAGCCCCAGAGCCGAGAACGCGCGGCCAGCATGAGCGCCCATGCGCCCGCGCAACCGTCCGCGGTGCCATCGCCCGAGAGACCATGTCAGCGCGCGCAGCGTCCTCGACTTCTCGGTCCTCCCAGCACGCGGTCTCCGCACCGTGCTCCAGTCCGAGAAACCTGGTCCTCCGTGCGGTCCGCCCGAGAAGCCATGTCCAGCGCGCGTCTCGCGCAGCGTCTGCACACGGTTCTCCTGCCCTCTGCGCGCCAGCGCCCGTCCCGCTCGGTCTCCTGCGCGCGGTGCTCACAAGCCTCGCCAGCCCGTCCAAGTGTACGGCATCACGCCCGCGCGGCCAGCGTGCATCCAGCGCGCTCGGTCTCCTTGCTTCCGCACAGTCTTGTCCGAGAGCTCCGTGTCAGCGCGCGGCCGCGCGCCTTACTCCCCACTTGGCCTTATCTTCTCTTCAAGTTGCACTATAAATATCTTCTCATCTCATC
>JAULKM010076345.1:0-11751 GCA_032355605.1 Rubia tinctorum
CTTAGAGTTACAGTAAAAGGACGAGGCACTATATATAGCCCTCTCCATCGTAAACCCTAATGGCTTTGGGCCCAAAATTATTTTGGCCCAAACCGAAACAGAAGACATAATACCAATAACAGCCCAAACAGAGGACATGCTATACCGTCGGGACCCCCGTACCAACCTGTCGAAGCGGCTTATACGTATTCAAGGCATACCAACAAATATTATGAAAATAGATTTTACGACGATTATAACAAGATCCCACTTGATAAAAAATATCTTATATATTACTAAATTTTTACCTTTTAAATTAACTAATTTTGACTAAATAAATAGTTCTTGTGCAAATAGAGATGAGATAGAAGGAGTAGCACTTTCAAATTCATAAATTCTCTTAAAAGCGGTTTAAGTGGTTTTGAGATGGTTCATTTGTGAAACGCCTTTTTAAATGAGATATTTAAAGATGGTTTATGTATGATTAAATCGCCCTGAAATGGGTCTTTAAGGCGATTCTTTGTTGGACCTCCTTTAAAATATTATTATTTCTAAAATATTATTATTATTCTTTTTTGGACCAGTGGGTGGTGGGCGCGCGGCCGGTGTGTGGTTGTATGGTTGGCGTTGAGGGCGGGTGGTGGTGTTCAGGGCAAGGCTAGGGTTGAATTAAAGAGGAGTTCCTGTTGTGGGCCGGCAGGTGGTGGCTGGTGGGCGGTGCAATTGTGGCCGGTGAAGAAGAAGGAGTCGTCTAGGAGTATATTGGTCCTAAACATTTTTGTTTTTAGGATGGGGTAATTTGGTTTTTTTGTTTTGGTCAACACCTGATTTCAATGAGTCAATGACGGAATTGAGTAAAATGGGTATAATTGCACAATTTTACAAAAACTTAGGGCTAGTTTCGCACATTCAAGTTTTACAAGGTCATATCTGCATTTTTAAAATTTAATAAGGTTATTTATGCACTTTACTCTACATAATGTTATATGCGGCGGTGTGTGTTTCAAGAAGTACATTTAAATTACCTAGAAATTGACAAAGTAAGTATTACTTGCTTCTTGTGACCATTTTCTAACACTATTTGTCACTCAATAGTCACAAATATTTATTAATGTTTTCTAATCCACAAATTTTTCCAAAAGTATAGGAGTCGTATATCAACACCGCAAGAAATTGCCTTGTTAGGCATCTAATACACAGTCACTCAACAACTCTCGAACTAAACAAGTCTTTCGGTTGATCTTCCTCAATCAATTTTACCAACGCCCTTACCATAGCCTCTGTCGGTTTTGAATCTCAAAACCCTAGTTTCAACTTTCCAAACTTAGCAATTCGACTTGATCGCTCGAACTACTCACTATGGTGCAACACCGTTCATTTGGCCTTGGAAGCTTACAGACTGGACTATTTCTTTGCCAACGACACTCAACCGCATGCCACTGTCACCACTCCAGCTGCACCTCCTTCAAATCCTCTTGATCCGTCCACCGTAACCTCAACCAAGACAATTCCCAATCAGGCACTCCTGATTTGGACGAAAGGATCGACTTGTGCTTCAGTGGATTCGTTTCACACTTACAACACCTCTTCTCAACATCGTCGCCTTTTCTATTGAAGCTTGGGCGATTCTCGCTCAAAATTTCACGCTCAGCCCAATGCTTGACAGATAAATTTCCGACAGCAACTACAAACCTTGCACAAAGGTTCTTTGTCCGTTCTTGACTACTTTGAGAAGAAGCGGGCTTTTGCGGACTCTCTTTCAGAATATCTTTGCGAAATTTCTGATGTCAAATTCGTTGGCTATCTCCATCTTGGTTTCAGCTCACAATTTAGAGCTCTCTGGTCTGCCTTATCTCTGCATTCTGAACCCCTCTCCTCTGACGAACTACTCGGAATTCTGTTGCAGGAAGAGTCTTGCTATGAGGAAGAAGTTCAAGCGCTATAATCTCCCACTGCCAACATTGCTTCCTGTTCTTCCGACACTCGGTAACAGTGCATGGAGCGTGCGATTGAGAAACATGAATGTGACTTACCTTCGTCCGGCGAACTCGCCGTTGATCGCACAAGACCATAATACCAAATATGCAAGAAACCTAGGCACGGGGCATCAAATTTCTTCCAGGGCACTAATATTCATGCATTTCCAGCAACCAATCGAAATGCCGCTACGAGACTTTGGAGTGCTACCACTGGAAAATCAGCCTTTGCAGCTTCTATTACCAGTCCCTCCGACATTAAAGTTCCCTACTATGTTCACTCCGTAGCTACTCTCCATGTGACACCTGACCTTCACAACCTTACTCTTGAGAACACCTACAATGGTAATGATTGACTCATGGTCGGAGACGATAAACCTCTCTCTGTCACTCATTTAGTTCATTATATGCTTCTGTTGATCTTGCTGCCAAGCCCTTATAATTATGTAATATTTTGCATGCTCCCAATATTTCCAAAAAAAATCATAGTGTCTCTTAACTCTCTCTTGATAATAATGTCTATGTTGAACTTCATTCGGATTTTTATATTGTCAAGAACTAGCAAGGGGTCAGACACTTCTAAGGGGAACCATTGAGAATGGTTTATATCGTCTCACACATCCTCGTTCTGTGTCCACTTCTTTCAGTCCTGCTTCAGTCACCTATCTCAGTGAGCACATGCCCCTTCAATGTTGGCATCACCGGCTGGTGCATCCTCATGAGCCTATTCTTCATCTTCTAGTTTTTATTTAATAGTTACCTGTGTATTGTAATAAATTGGATTCAGTTTGTGGCTCTTGTCAACTTGGTAAGAGTCATAGGCTGCCTCTTCCTAGTCGTGTCGAATCCTCTTCGATTCACTATGATGTATGGGGCTCATCCCCTAAACTTTCCACAAATGGTTGTCGGTATTATGTTAGTTTTATTGATGATTGCACCAAATTCACATGGCTTTACTTCATTTATGCAAAATGACAAGTATTTTCCATTGTTGAGTTGTTCATTAAACTTGTTCAAACTCAGTTTTTTCTCAAATAAAAGATTTTCTATCTAATTGGGGTGGCGAGTACCACAATGTCTCCACCCTTCTTGAATAACTTGGCATTTTCCACAAAATCTCGTGACCCTATAATCCTGAGCATAATGGTTTTTGCAGAGCAGTGCAATTGCACCATTGTGGTAAATAGTCTTTCCCTTCTTGCTTACTCTAATCTCTCTGTCAAGTTCCGGGAACAAGCCTTTCACACTTCCGTCTACCTAATCAATAGTACCATAAACCCTATTTTTTTACTAGTCCTCCTACGAGTGTCTCTACAAGAAATCCTCAAACTACAACTCTCTTATATCTGTTGGCTATTTTTGTTACCCATTTCTGCATCCATACACCTCCAACAAGCTAGAGTATCGCTTTTTGCACTGTATCTTCCTTGTCCATAGCACTAAACACAAAGGCTATCTATATTATCATGTCTCAACTACTCGTATGTATATCTCTCGATATTCCATGTTTGACTTTCTGTCTCTCCCTACTCCAGTCACGTCTCTTCCGGTTCCTTACCTTCATCTTCTCCCAGCTCAGTCCCCCTATCTTCCCTCCACAATGCCTTCTCCATTCCTCCACCTCTCTCGACCATATCACCAACATCAAGTGGACCCGCTGCTTCACCTCCACGCAGCTCCAATTCTCCTTCTTGGGCGGCTCTCTCCTGACCCGAGCCACAACCTCGGTTACCATCACCATCATCTCCTTCTCTCTTACCCTCTCATATCCTACCCCAATACCCCCAATTGCTTCCACCCGTCGGACAACTACTGTCATCAAATGACCACCCGCTCCTCCACCCACTCACTCAAACCCAAAGCTCTTCTTTCCACCAAATACCCTTTTTCGGCCGCCCTCACTGCCACTCTTGAATTGAAGCTTTTTCACGAAGCCTCTAAAGACCCTAACCGGCAGCATGTTATGCAGCTTGAATATGATGCTTTAATGAGTAATAAGACGTGGAACGTAGTCCCTCGTCCCTTGGGAGCCAATGTTGTTGGCTGTAAGTGGGTGTATATGTTGAAGCGAAAAGTTGATGGTTCGATAGAGCACTCTAAAGTGCGCCTGATTTCAAAGGAATTTCATCAAGGGGCCGGTGTTGAGTACTTTGACACCTTCAGTACGGTTGTTAAACTTACCACCATCCGCCTTGTTCTCATCCTGGTCATCTCGTTTGGTTGGTCTCTTCAACAGGTCAACATCAACAATGCCTTTCTCAATGGCAATCTTACTGAGACTGTCTTCATGGAGCAGCCTCAAGGGTTAGTTGCGTCTGACAGCCCTTCACATGTTTACAGGCTTCGCAAGGCCCTATATGGTCTTAAGCAGGCTCCCAGGGCGTGGTTTCACAAACTCATCGCCTCCTTGATCCCCCATGGTTTCAAGAATTGTCTATATGATCTTTCACTATTTGTCAAAATGGATGCCTCTCATGTGGTCTATGTGCTTTTCTATGTTGACGACCTTATTATCACAGGTTCTCATGCATCGTTCATTGATGGATTCACTACCACAAATTAGAGCTACGTAACACTTTTCTTGCAACACTTTTTAAAAATGTTACAATAACTTATAAAGTGTTACTTAAACCTTTGAAAAGTGTTACATAAATATTGAAAAGTGTTACCTAAAATTTAAAAAGTGTTACGTTAGATCTAATGTAACATCACCTAAGGTAATATTTGCAAAGGTGTTACTTTAGGTGCTAATAATACTAAGTTGAACCTATTGCAACACTGTTGCTAGTATTACCTTAGATGATGTTGCATTAGATGTAACGTAACACTTTTTAAAATTCAGGTAACACTTTTCAATGTTTATGTATCAATTTTCAAAATTTTAAGTAACACTTTATAACCTATTGCAACATTTTTAATAAGTGTTGCAAGGAAAATGTTACATTAGCCTTAATTTTTTAGTAGTGCGAGAAGAAGAAGAATGCGACGAATAGAAGAAGACGGGAAGAATAAAGGAGAGGGTAGGGTTTAGGGGCATTACAGTCAATTCACTTTTTTATTTAAAAAAATCAGAGGGGCAAAAGAGTTATGTCATACCATTTTGGCAAAAAATTATGAACTAGTTAGTTTTGCAGTTGCATTGATTATCTTAACACTTTCGAACTTATGTCACTCATGTAGGGTTACAATTACAATTTTCTCTTATATTATTATAATATACTTGTACTATATCATTTGATTTGGCACTACCTTCAAAATAATTTTAAAATTCCAAAGATACAAACTAAAATATTACTCCAATTTTTTGGATGCGACATCATATGCTAAGGTATTTGGAATTAGGTGACTGAAATGAGTAAATAAAATTGAATTTAGCAAGAAAAAAGTAGAATGAGTATATGAAATTGATTTTTTTGTCATAAATGAAAAGTACAAAGAGAGTATCTCCTTCTTTCTGATCCGAAAGCAAGAGGATGAAAGCGAAGCCCCCTGCAGTCCACCAACTTATAAAATCGGCAAAATCAGAAGAAACGAACAAAATCACGTCATCATAAAGTGAGAGTTACTCGGGGAAAACTGGTTATTTGGAAGCAAGCCAGATTGTAAAAACAAAATGGAAAAAAGGCAAGGATGAATATGAATGCATGGGATGTATCATGTATGGATGGATGGATTTCGATTGTCTCTTTCACATCCCATTTTTAATCTTTGTACTGTGCCCACGGTGAATTCTGTTTCTCCTGTTCATCCGTTTCACTGGATGTGACACACTTTCATTATTTGATTATTTTTGTGAATTTGACATTATTTCCTTATTTGGCAAGATTCCTTCTATTTTTTTTCCTTTCTAAATTCAATTTCACCCACACATTTCATTCACATAACTCCAAACACCTAAAACTATGGTGACCCACATTTTCTCCCCTTGATACTCTTTCCATAGTTCATAAAGTGTGCCATTTAAAAATAAACAATCCATTAAACTAAGTGTGTCGCTAATAAAGTAACTGATGAAGTAAAAATAACTAAATTACATGCACCAGAGTATATCAAACAGATCATCTGAACTACTCCCTCCATTCAAGCATAACAATTATATTTTCAACTTTTAAATTTGGATTGAAATTTGTGGTTAAAATTTAACAACTCATTATAATTCCCTGCTTTTTCCTGTCACATCAAAGTGTATAAATGTGTGTGTAAGATGGTAGTAATCACCCAGTCTCAACTCAAATTGCACACTTACTTCATGGACACTAATCTTTATTAAAATTTGACAGCATATTTGAATACATGTATGAGTAACAATATTATCGTATGTGATATATTTGAATTCGTTGTAACAAGTAGCTTCTAAATGTCAAATTTTTATTTGTCATTATTATTCGTAGTTAAACATATTATTGGATAATAGAATTGTAAATAAATTAGAATCGGGTTAAGAAAGTAATACCTTTCTGATTAGTTTTGTATATATTATTTTCCACATCTGATTCTACCTTGTATACTCTTTGTACCAACTATATATATGAATACACAGACACAATTATTTGTGGGTTTTATATTCTATCATTTATCAGTCAGGTCTCTCTAAATATTCTTTGACTTTTCCAAAAATTCTCCAAATTCTTCTTGCATTTTTCGATCTCAAACCGCAGCCCACCCGCCTCATTTTTTTGATCACCGCCATCGCTCCTAGGTTTCCTGTGATCGTTGATCAGAGAACCAATGTTGCCGCTCCACGCATCTCCAATCGCCTATCACGCGCTGATGTCGTACTCCTCAAGCGCCGCTGATCCGTCCATCCGTGCCACCCTTGTCTGCTACTGTTTGCTGCTGCTCCAATTCCACGCACAAAAGTTGGATTAGTCGTCCACTGTCATTCACAAGCTTGTGTTATGTTTGGTGCAGTTTGATTTTTCTTTTGTGTTTGGATCTGTTCCTGCTTGTTCCTGATGACGACCATTACGTTTCCATCACTGATTAGCTGCATCACCATCAAGGTTGATGGTTCGAACTATTATCACTGGCGTACTCAGGTTACTTATATTTTATGAAATGTCAAATTAATTAGTTATGTTGATGGTTCGTTCAAATGTCCTTCTGCTCCTGCGAGCTCGCTTCAAAAGAACTCGATGACAAAGCTTCAGAGGCTGCCTTGGATCTAGATAGACCAGCTAGGCCAAGCCGCTCCTTTTTCATCTCTGACTCCTTCTCCATGACAGCAATTGATGACATGGTCACTGCTGCTCAGATATGGGATGCTTTAGCCACTAAATATCAGAATAATTCTCGTGCTCGTTGCCTTTATCTCTATGGTCGTTTGTATGGCATTCGTTAAGATGATCAGTCTGTTCAGGATTATTACTCTCATTTTGAGGACATTCTTGATGAATTGCGTGTTCTTGGTTATCCTCTTAATGATGAGGATATTACTGTTGTGTTTTGTCCTCGCTTGAATGATAAGTTATCCCTGTTTTCATCACTCAAATGGTGAAATATCCTTTACCTCCCTTATACACTATTGTTGTTGATGCTGAGACTTCAGAATTTTCACTTAAAGCTCGTCCATCTACCTCTGGACATGTACCATCTGCTTTTCTGCTAGTCAACGAGGGTCCGGACAGGCTAACTGCGGCAGTGGAGGCAACAATTTTGGGCGAGGGAGGAGCGGCCAAGGTAGCGACCGTGGAAGAGGTAACGGTCGGACACCGTCGCCGGCCAACAGTGGCGTCCCTTCGCATGGTTGTGGAACCTACATCTGCCAATGGTGCCACGGTCCTGGTCCTCTTACTGAATTTTGTTACAAACTGTCCCATGTTGCTCGCAAAGATGTTGCAAATTTTGCAGACACGTGTCAGCCGCATAATTATCAGCAACTGAATGCCACTCCTGATTTGTAAATGGACTCTGGTTCTACCAATCACATGACTGCTTCAGCTTCCAATCTGGATAGCGTTGCTCCTTATAAGGGTAATCGTCGTGTTTATTTTAGCAATGGTTTTCTTTGAATATTTCCCATGTTGGCAATTCCCAGAATTATGATTCTCTTACTTTATCTGATGTTTTGGTTGTTCCAAATATTACCCAAAATTTATTATCTATTTCCAAGTTAACAGTGGATCTAAATGTCATTATTTGTTTTGATGACACTTCTTTCACAATTCAGAACAAGGTTACAAAGGGGCTCGTGGGCAGAGGACACAATGAGGGAGGTCTCTACATTTTAGATTATGGTGGTGTTGCGTTAATTTCATTTGTTAATTCAAATAAAGCCAAGACCTCATTTGAGCTATGACATAGTCGGTTAGTAAATGTTCATTTTTCTCTTATTTCATCTTTGAACAAGACTAGTAGTTTGTCAGTTACTAGTTTGCTGCATAAACCTCATTTATGTACTTCTTGTGAGATGACTAAAGGCAATCGTCTTTCTTTTAATGATAATTTAAAAAGTGCACCAAGCATACTTGATTTAGTTCATTGTGACCTCTGGGAACCCTCATCTGTTATCTCTCGTGTCGGGTACCTTTAGTAAATTATTTTTATTGATGATTACTCTCGGTTTACTTGGTTATATCCTCTACGACGAAAGTTTAATTTTGTGAAGACTTATATGCAATTTGAAGCACTTGTTGAGAATAAATTTTCTACCGCCGTAAAAAAAATCAAAGTGATGGTGGAACTGAGTTTGTGAATCATCGCATGCGAACTCATTTTGCGTCTAAGGGCATTCATAATCAACTTTCATGTCCTTATACTTCAAAGAAAAATGGTCGCACAGAGAGGAAGCATCTTCATATTACAGAGACATGTTAATCGATGCTCTATCATTTTTGCCTTCAACACTCATTTTGTTCTGATGCCTTTTCGACTGCATTCTATATCATTAATAGACTACCTACTCCAATTTTGTCTGGTCAGTCTCATCTCTCCATTATTTTTGGAACTACGTCGGACTACTCCAATTTTCATCCATTTGGTTGTCATTTTCCCCTTACTTGAGGTAATATGTTGCGCATAAAATGCCTCCTCGGAGTATGTCTTGTATTTTTTTGGATTACAGTTCACAACACAAGGGTTATAGATGTTTTGGTCCACTTACGAAGAAGTAGTACATCACTCACCATGCTCAATTTGATGAGTCATTTTTTCCAACTACTCGTACTGGAACTGTTACAGATTGTTCATCACTGGATATTTTTGCATTTTTAGAGCCTTCGTCAGTACCATCGAGGTGTTTGAGTCATCTTCTTCTCTGAAATCAGCCATTATTTTGGAGGATTTAAATTTTCAGATTTCACCGGGAGCTCAAGGTTCTGAAGAAAATTGAAATTGTTTGGCTCAGGGTGACCAGCAGCACGATCGACAGCAACTGACGTTGCCAGCACATCAATCAACGTTAATGTCGTCGATCCACGTGCCGGCCACCTCGGTCGGCGTCAGCCTCACACGTCGGCCGCACGTCGACCTCATGCACCGACCATACCGGACGCCCCGGAGAGTACAACTTCCCCAGTGCCACTGCCATTATCATATATCTCGGGTACCCCGCTCACCTCCTCGGGCTCTGTACTCACGTCCTCGGCATCCGAGCCATCCCCAGCTCCGGTTCCTTCTTCCAGACATTCGATGGCTACCCGTTCGTGCACTGGCTCTTTACGGTACAAGATTTTTTCTAATTATGACATTTCTGGTTTATTGAGCTCATTATTTTCCAAGACCGAGTCTTGCAGTCATCGCTCTACTGTCAAGGATCTAGAATGGGTAGCTGCTATGGACTTACAAATGGCTGTATTTCTTGCTTAACAGCCGTGAGAATTGGTTGCGCGTCCCCCACATGTTTATGTTGTTGGCTCAAAATGGGTGTATCGTTTAAAGTATAAGTCTTATGGTTCACTTTATCGTCATAAAGTTAGGTTAGTTGCTCAAGATTTTTCACAATTACCTTGTTTTGATTATAATCATACATTTAGTCTGGTGTTGAAGGCATATACTGTTCGTACTGTTTTATTTCTAACTGCCAGTTTGTCACTAGAAATTGGCCTTTGCGACAACTTGATGCTAAGATGAATTTTTAAATGGTGTTCTTGATTCCCTGGTATATATGGAGCAGCCTATTAGTTACAAAGACCCGATGCATCCTGATTATGTTTGTTGTCTACGCAAGGCCATTTATGGATTGAAACAAGGTCTTCGTGCTTGGTTTCAACGTTTTAGTACTTTTTTGGTTGGCCTGAGTTTTGTATGCAGTTCTGTCAATACCTCCTTATTTGTGTTTCACAGGGTGCCTCTTTACTTTATTTGCTTATTTATGTTGGCGGCATTATTTTCACTTGGAATGATGATCATCTCATTCGGAAGTTTATTGATCGGGTTAATCAGGAATTCAAGATTTCCAATCTTAGTACTCTACAGTATTTTTTAGGGTTTGGAGGTTGTTCGTACTTCCGATGGTTTATTCCTTGGTTATGCCAGATATGCCAAGGACATTTTGATGTGCGTCAAAATGCAGGATTCGGTGCCAGTTTCTATACCTTTTGTAGCATTTTTGCAACTATCAAGTTCTTCCAGTAAGTCATTCGGATACCCCACACTTTATCGCTCTTTGGTTGGTGCACTACATTATTTATCTATCACGAGTTCCGACATTTTATATGTTGTGAACATGGTCAGTCAGTACATTGAGGCTCCTACTGATAACCATTATCGGGTTGTTGCACGAGTTCTGCACTATGTCTG
This sequence comes from Rubia tinctorum, assembly GCA_032355605.1. Classification (NCBI taxonomy): domain Eukaryota; kingdom Viridiplantae; phylum Streptophyta; class Magnoliopsida; order Gentianales; family Rubiaceae; genus Rubia; species Rubia tinctorum. The sequence goes on from JAULKM010076345.1 coordinate 10,695, forward strand.
TGGTACTTTGCACTATGGACTTCAGTTCGCGCAAAATCTTCCGTTTTACCAGTTTTGGGTTATTCTGATACTGACTGAGCTCGTTGTATTAAGACTCTTTGGTCTACTTATGGCTATGTCATTTTCCTTGGTGGCAACCTGGTTATATAGAGTGCAAAGAAGGCATCTCGTTCTCGTTCAGAATCAAAATATAGGGCTATGGCCAATACTGTTGCGGAACTAGTTTGGTTGATGAATTTACTTTGAGATTTGCGATTTAATAAACGTGTGCCACCTGTTTTGATATGTGATGATAATAGTGCTCTCTTTTTTACTCAAAATCCAATTTCTCATAAGAGAGTCAAGTATATTAATATTGATTATCATTTTGTGCTTGAGACAGTGTCTTCAAGAAAACTCAAGGTTGCTCATGTTTCTACAGACCGACAGCTTGTTGACATCTTTACAAAGAGTCTATCTCGTCCTCAGTTTGTGTTCTTACGCTCTAAGTTTTGTGTTGCGACAAGTCCCGCGTTTCGATTGGTTGGGGGTAATAAAATATTAAATCACTTATAATCAGGTTAAGAAAGAAATACCCTTTCTGATTGATTTTGTATGTATCCTTTTCCATATCTGATTATGCCTTATATACCCTTTGTACTCACTATATATATGAATACACACAACGACAATCATTTGTGGGTTTTACATTCTATCAGACATGCTTGTGGCCACTCGATAAAATTGACAAATGTGAGCCGACATATGATTAATGTGATTCACACCTCAACTCAATACTCTATTGAGTTTCAAATGAAATTGAACTTTCACTACTACAAAATACGGCTAATGCAACACTTATTAAAATTGTTACAATAGTTTATAAAGTGTTACTTAAACATTTGAAAAATGTTACAAAAATATTGAAAAATATTATCTAAATTTTAAAAAGTGTTATGTTAGACCTAATGCAACATCACCTAAGGTAATACTTGTAAATGTGTTACTTTAGGTGCTATTGTAACACTTTGAACCTATTGTAACACTTTTACAAGTATTACCTTAGGTGATGTTGCAT
>JAULKM010076356.1:0-11750 GCA_032355605.1 Rubia tinctorum
TACCTTTTATTATTATAATTAAACCCCGTCTTTCCATAAGGCTATGGAAAGACCGTCTTTCCCAAGACTTTGCCTTAGTTAATTAGAATTAGACTATATTTTATTTTTATTTTTTCGAATTAGATTGGTATTTGGATCTTTGGACGCGTACCACAGGTGTATATATACTTGGTGAGCCGTATCAAGAAGAGAAGACACGGACATTATTCAATCAGCAGTAGTTTAGTTTTAGGTTTAGTTGGTTTAGAATTATTTATATAATTTCAGCAATTTGGAGCACATGTACGGCTGCAAGCTTTGGTTATTTGGGAATTAATAGTTTCTTCACGGCTTGTGCGCAGACTTGCATTTGGCTTTGGCTTCTGGTTTTATTTTTCGTTTCGATTTTATATTAATATATTAATTATATTTTGTTTAATTATTATAAGTAGCTAATTTATATATCGTCATAAAATAACAAGTATTATTTTATGAATCGTGAGACCTAATTGTTTCATAGTTGATTCTTATGTGTTCTTGATTGTTCTTGGTTTAATTTATTCTTCATATGTTTAAACCTGATCAATTTGAATATTATTGGGATAATGCTATCTAATTTCACCAATACGTAATTGTTGGAAATGGTTAATAAGTAGCGAGTTCTTGTGAAATACATCTAACTAGCTATGACGGTAATAGCAAGGTGGGAACAATTAAGTGTGCAGTACTATTTGCTTTTACTTTGGTAAATGTTATATCAGGTTCTTTTGATTATTAATGCTATCGAGGTGTGTATTTTCCGGGGGCGTCTTGGTAAAAGAAATAATTGATTAATTATAATTGATCAATTGTCAACAAGGTAAAAAAGAATTGGGATGGTTAAACGTACTTACTTTCCTATAACTGATAGATACGTAAGGATTAATTCATCATCTCGACTATGATCGATGTTAACTAATTCAAGTTATTTTGAACCGATTATCTTCCTTCATATATTTTTTTAGATTTGTTAAATTTGCATTATTAATTTATATTTTATACTAGTTAGTTTTGCATATTTAGTCATAAATAAATTCTTCAAAATTAAGGCGTGGTGGCTACACCAAAATTTGTTCTATATTAGTAGGTATTTTTATTATAGTTATTGTTCCGTTTCTCGTGGGATCGACTCTTCTTACTACTTTGCTAATCTCATCTATAGAGTTTGCAGATTATTTTGGTGAATGAAACGACGTTCACCAATATATTTTTAAATTTGATACACTTTCCATTTTAGTTTATCTTTTTAATATTATCAAACTTCATATCATGATAATAAATGAATTATTTTAATCTACTTATTATTTTTTTACTCACTGCAATCAATTTTTTCTACGTAAATTAATTTGCCTACAAAAATATCTAAAATTACTATGTTAAACATATAGAATAATAGATGGATTAAATTTTATTTTTATATATAGTTGTTTCAAATAAATTTTAATTTTGAGACAAAAATTAGTATAAAATGTTTTATATAAATATTAAAATTAGTACTGAAAGATTTTATTTGTAAATACTTTCAATGGTTTATTTAACACATTGTAAATTTTATTTGCCATTTTTATTAGAGTTTGTCTCTTGAAAACAGTCTTTCCATAAGTTATGGAAAGACCAATATTTAAATTTAAAAATAGAATAAATCAAGATAAAAATTTTGGATTGCATTAATCAAGTCATAAACTTATAAGTAAAACAAATTTCATAATAAATTTTTAACATTGTAACTAAACTCTTTTACCTTTTTAAAATTCTAATTCAACCCCGTCTTTTCATATGTCTATAGAAATACGGTTTTTTCCAAAACTTTGTCTATTTATACGACTTTATTTTGTTTTTGTTAACTAATATTTAGAAATGACATATTTTAGTACGTATGTGGTTGGTAATAGTATAAAAAATTGAGTTCGTCTTTTGAAAGACCATATTTTCATAAGTTATGGAAAAATCAAGATTTCAATTGTAAATTCGAAAAAATCAAGATAAAATTTTGGGGTTGCATTAATCGGGTCATAAACTTATAAATAATGCACGTTGCATAATAAACTTTTAATATTGCAACTAAAACATTTTACCTTTATATAATTTTATTTCAACTCCGTCTTCTCATATGCATTTGGAAAGGCGGTACTTCTCAAGATGTTGTTATAAAAAAAATGCATTAAGGTATATTATATTTTAATTTTAATATTAAATTTAGATTACATAAATTTTAACCTTCTTTAATCTGTATGATTAATAATGATTAAATATTGATAATTTAATACAATATCTTTTAATCTAAGATGATGAATTTATATTTTTTTAATCAAAATTTATAACCTATATTTTATATATTTAATTAAATCAATTAATCATGAATTTCTGATAGTATCCATAGTTAAAAATTTTAGATCTAACGTACATATTTTTTTTATTATAAATGAACTTCTCATTGTATTTGACCGTGCATGGTTTAGACACTGGTGCTGTCGGAAATGTCCAACCTTTCACGGAACACAATATTTGCTGACTACGAAAGTTTTTTCCTGGCCTTCCCTAGAATGGTTAATAAAAAATGACCTGTTATAGAATGTCTTTTTTTTCCAAAAAAAACACTGTGTTATCAATTAATCACAATATATTTAAAAAAATTATTGGAAGAAGAAGAAAATGGACCTTTATAGCTCAATTGCACAAAGTTTAATTAGTAAAAACTATCAACTAATTTAAAATTCAAATTTTTTTAAAAATTGTATGATCATAACAAATATATTATTTTATCATAAATCGTGTAATGTCTCGATATTACAATCTAAAGTTCAAAACTTTGATCATTTTTCATATTCTATGAAATGCATAAGCATGCAACGCTGATAACAATAATGTTATTTTACTAAAGTGGTATTTATTAATATTTTCATCAACTAATTAAATTATATTAAATATATATATTTATTTCATATAATAATATTTAAATTCACATTCGTGCAAAACACGAGTGTTATCTAGTAGTTCTTAATAGTGTTTGAGTTAAATACAATGGTTGATCTATAACTTTAGTGACACGATGAATAGAAACACTTCACAAAACATCACTAATAATTTAAGCGATATTTTTTAGTGTCACAGATGATCTAAAAAAGTGTCACAACAGGAATTTTTTTGTAGTGGCAGGAGGACACCAAGTTTTGTTAATTTTCCCTCAAAAATAGTTACTAGTTTTTAAATAAGATTTTTTAATTAATTTACCAAATACTAAAAATGTGCTTATTTTATAATAAAACAATTCTAAATCCTGCCAAACCTAAGTAAGAAATATTACTGGGATAGCCATAGAAATGGAGAAGATTTTTCAATGGCGGTTAGGATAAAAATGCTAGCACGGAGAAGATTTTTCATGTCGGTATATTATTCAACGTAGAAATTTTCCTCAAAATTTCATTTGACGAATTTTTATGTTTTAGCAAAACTGTCTTTGAAACAATCATAGTCTAGCCTGCTTAGCCGGCCATGCGTATGTTAAATTTCATTACTTACGAAACCAATGCACAATTAATCCAAAATTTTCTCCAACCAACCCATTTGTTAGATAATTGACAGAGCACTGCATATTATTTCCTTCGTTCTAATTGAACTTGAACTTTTATTGTTTTTAACACTATTTTCTATTAAAAATTGATTAAATATTTAAATAGATATATGAACTACAATATTATCATGTGTGATATTATTCAATTCGTCGTAAAAAGTAGTTACTTAATATCAACTTTTTATTTGCTATTATTATGTGTAGATAAACATATTAATGGTCAAATGACGAGGGTTGAATTTTGGCTAGAGGGAGTACATAATTTGGACGGATCTTAGATTTTACATATACAATTATTGAGAAGAAAAGTAAGCATTCATCAAAATCAAGGAAATTAATGCCATCGCCCCTCGTAAGCCTATGCATAAATCACATGCTCTTCAATTCTCAGTAAATAGTCTGATGCTTTTGACCCCCAAAGCTTGCTCCCATGCGTGGGATACGAAAATTTACTACTGTGCCTTTCCATTTACCATAATATTCAAAGAACTTTCAATTTAAAAATGCCTTTTATTTTGAATTATGGGAACTTCTTGTCCAAGTAGCATACGCATTCTGAACTTCTTGGCTCTTGCCGGGATCCATTGAACTTTAATAAGTATTAGACTTCCGATTTGATATGAAATATCAAAGCTCACTTAGATAGATAATATGATGCAATTCAAGAAATAAGATTTTTTTTAATCTCGATTCTAAAGGTTTTTTTATTTAAAAAAAATCAGGTAAAAAGAGGCGCATTCATCGAAAGGCGACCGACGTTAGTCCATGTGCTATATGACTGACTGGAAGGTGCACGGTTGATATCAGTTTTAATGAAAGCATGACCGACGACAATCATGACATGGTTGATGACTTTGGTCGATGTCAATTGCAGAATATACCGACATAGGTGGAAATGGCTACTCACTTATGTGGTTTGCCAAAAGCATATGCAACGCTGGTTCTTTGATTTTGATAGAATCAATAGCTAATCGACATGCGATCGAGATCTGGGATTAATTTAATTGCTTCGCTTTTTGAGTGAAATGAAAGCTCATCACAAAATCATTAATAAAACAACATATCAAAAAGATATACTAATCCTAAAAAAATCTAAAATGATCCAGAAATACAGTCTCTAGTCATTCTCAAAATTAATTTTAGGGATAAAAGGGGGAAAGGTACATAATAAACCTACCATAAACTACAATATTGATTGTTTCAAGGAAACGGATCATTTGTTAAGAGACGGGATTTAGTAATCTTATCATAGTATACTTTAGTAATCTTATCCTAGGAACACCTCTCCCAATCCGAACCCCCCTGTACTTTATTTGGTATAGATCTGAAGCCAGCATAGACAAGAATGCCTCCTGGCATAATACAAAAAGGAAGGGGGACAATGGTCATCCTTGTCTGAGACCTTGCTTCAGCTTGAACGATTCTGATTGTCGGTCGTTTAGCTTAATGGAGTATCAGAACAAGGCTCCAGGAAGTTGGCCCAAACTTTGAATCTGTCTGTGGCTTACTCTGGCTAACGTATCAGTTTCTATAAATTGGGTTTACTCATCAGCCCAAATGCGGAACTTCACACAAAGGAAGGTTTGAGCCCCAGGTTTTGAATCTTCGGAGATTTAAAGGACAGATACCTTGGACATGACATGGATTTCTCAAGCTCAAAAGTAGCTATGTTTGGAACACTGCTTCAGAAAATCAGGGTAAGGACGACATCATGGAAACTCACCGATCTCTCTGTAATGGGGAGAGTTACACTAAGCAAACATGTCCTTGCATCAACAACACAGTATACTTTAGGCACTTTTAAAGTACCATCAACAATGGCCAAGGAAATCGACAGGCACCTGGCCAGATTCATATGGGCGGAAGATATAGATGGTCAAGGCATCCATTGAAAATCATGGGATAAGTTATGCCACTCAAAATGGCACGGGGTTTGGGTATGAGATCAACTGCAGAGATGACCCAGGCTATGCTTGGGAAATTAACCTGGAAGATGTTCAATGACAAGAACTCTTTCTTCGCCAGTTTCTTCACCAACAAGTACTGTAAACAAAAACCTTTCATGCAGGTGACGGAAAATACAAGTGTGAGATGGGCTGGAGAGGCATATTAGGGAGCCGAGACTTGATAAAGCAACATCTAAAGTGGTAGGTTATTGATGGGAAGTCAATTAGCATCCAGGATAACTGGATACCGAATCATCGGAATCCAAATACGTACGATCGATAGCTTCTACCTCTCCTTAACTTCAAAGTTAATGATCTCATTGACAACTCAAAGCAATGGAGAAGACCGTTGTTACAAGTACTGTTTCCATCGGAGGTGATACCTGACTTCCTAGGGATACATATACCTCTAAACACATTCGGCCAAGAGCACTATCAAATATGGGAGAAGGAATGGTTGGGGAAGTATACATTCAAATCTGGGTACCATGCGGCATGACATCAAAGGATACAGCAAAAACCACCCACCTCAGAAAATACAAAGGTCACACAACAACAATAGAACCTGTGGAAGAAGCTATGATCATGTGATGTCCCGGAGAAGATCAAGTTACTAGTCTAGAGGCTAGCACGGAATGCAGCATTAACAGGACCAGCTCTCAGGAAAAGTGGAATGGATGTATCACCAATGTGTCAGATATGTCATAACCACATAGAAACGCCCACACACATGATCCTTGAATATGACTTCGCAAAAAGGATATAGACGGTTTTAAGACTGGGTTTTGATTTTGGACAAGGTAATCCAGTCGGGCTAAAGGAATGGCTACAATCCTGGTTTTCCACATCATCGAAAATGATGGACGTCAATCTAACTTGCTATATTATATGGTCCATATGGTGTGCAAGGAACCGGCAAACACTAGAGATGCAAAGACCAAAGATATCGGGTGTCCTGGAAATGGTCCAGTCGTACCTAGTGGGGGATCAAAACCACAGGGCAAGATATGACGGAGAAGAAAACAACCCTAATACACTAGGCCAACAGCTGCATCAGCATGCGATTAATAATCAAGAGGGGAAGATGACATCAGAACAGGTTGGGGACATTCGACTCATCTGGCAACCAGGTGACACCAACACCTATGCAGGATGGACCAAAATAAAAACAGACGCAGCATTCAGATCAACAGATGGCAAAGCTTCTGCAGCATGGGTTGTGCAGCCAACAGAAAGTCAAACAGGATGGTAGGGTGCAAGGGTGATCCAGGTAAACTTGGTTGTTCAGGTGGAGATAATAGCAATCCACGAAGCTATGTCCCAAGCTAAGCAACACTCAGTAATGCGCGCCCTTATCAAAACTGACTGCGAGATGGCGCTAAAGCACATTAAGAACTTCTCAGCCGTCCCCCCAAGTCTCGGGTGCTTAGTTAAGAGTGTCATAATGCTAGCAATGGCTTTTTGTAGTTTTCACTTGATGAAAGTGCGGAAATTTTGTGTCCAAAATGCACATAATCTAGCCAAATCTATATTGAAGGGTTACCACCCCCGAACCACTTATTAATGATATCCTACTCTACTTCAAAAAAACAAAGGCCGCACAAAGAAACAAAAAAGAGGGCCCACGAACGTGGGTGAAAAACATTTGAAGCAGTTGCTATTTGGTGCAACCGCTGAGCGGTTTCATTTAAATGAAACCACATTGAAACTCCCCATTGAGCGCTTTTGTGATTTCAGTATGGTTTCATTTGTGAATTGAAACCACTCTGAAACCCACTTGTCAAAAATTCATCTTTTTCAGTTAGTATATCCTTTTTTAGGAATACTGCACAAGATCTAATCCTTATTAAACCATCAAGGTGCTTCAACACCATGAGAGCAGGTTTCAATTCAGAGAAAGCCATCCTCCAGTTCATCTTCATTATGTCTGTTAAACAGGTGACTACTAGTCCCCAAGCTATGATTTGGATACCAAAACCAGAAAATCAAGATATTATCCAACTTATTAGTCCCAAGGAGTTAGATAAGATTTGAGCACCAGATAGGCGGAATGCCCAGCATTCAGCAAATGCATATGAGAGAAATGTGCGTTTTTAACCATATGTTTTAGGTGAAAGTGTAGAAATGACCTTGTAAAATCTGAAAGTGCAAAATTAACCCTTGAATTCGTTGACCGAAATGTCAACTGCAAAAAATGGCTGGAAATAATTGAAATGACCGGTTTACCCTTCTATTAAAAAATAAAAAATCACAAAATAGTGAAAGACAATAATACCCCTGCTTTTTAACAAAAACCTTCTTTTTTTCCATTTTTGTCACCCGCCTCCGTTTTCACCCACTTTCTCCGTTTTCCCTTTTCTCCGTTTCTGGGTGGGGGAGAGGTGGCGATGGGTTTCTGGACAAGATAGCGGGGCGACGAGGTGGGGAATGGGTAATTAATGTGGGTTAGGGTCAACTGGGAATCGACAGGGATGGGGAATCGGTGGAGAATGAGGAATCTACAAAGGGGAGCCGGTAGTGGTAAGAATGAGGAGGGGCTAGCGGTGGTGGGTGAGGAGGAGAGGTTGTGATGGGTGAGGAGGGGAGCGGTGGAGTGGAGGAGGCAGCGGTGTAAAACTATGGTTTGTGGTCAAGGGCGGAGGCGTCTAGTGTGGAGGCGGCGGAGTGGAGGTGTCTGGAGGCGACAAAGAACTAGGGTTTGGGGTCAGGGTGGAGGTGGCGCGGTGTGGAAGTGGCGGAGTGGAGGAGGCGTCTAGGGTGAAGGAGGCATCTAGGGTGGAGGTGGCGACGGAGAACTAGGGTTTGGGGTAAGGGGTTGAGAAGGCAGCGGCAGCGGATGCACGAAGGGTCTGAGCAGAGCAAATTGGTGGCGCGACGATGGAGCTGGTGGCGCGGCACAGACCGGGTGATGAAGGAGATGTTAGGATTATTTGTCATTCAATTTTTTGTATTAACAATAGGGGTATTTTGTATTTTCATTAATGGACAGTGCCTGAATCCATTCAGTCAATTCCTACACTTTCAGATTTTACAAAATCATTCATGCACTTTCTCAATTTTATAGGATTATTTTTGCACTTTTCCCTTCATATAATATGCAGGATGCAAATAACTTTCTGGGAACAAAAACACTCCTAAGCTACTCGGTCAAGAGTAACTGATGAAAATCAGTCCCTCACTCAAGTGGACAGCAGCGTCACACAACAAACTAGATGCCATATGTTCTCGAGTGGCTTCACCAATAAATCGCATTTTTAACTTTAAATCCCAAGTCACCCATTTCATCTTCACAACAGTTAACCCATCACTGTACCTATTTTTGAAGGTGTAGCGCACTCCCATTGGATGGATGCCCGTTGAGATTGTGAGACTACGGATTGTAGCCAAGGAAAGCAGATGAAGCAGACCAGGAAGGCAGAAACATTGTTTCACTGGAAATCTCCAGCATTGCCCGTCTTAAAGTATCGTCAACATGCCAGTCTTTTCTCCCAATTATAATAATTTAATCAGGCTTCATAGCAATCAGCAGAACTAGTTTGATGCTTTCTTTGTCATGAATGAGCGTCAATCATATCCAACAGAAAGACTCTTCTGAAGGAAATTGTTTCCATTCAATTGTGGGTTTCTTGAGCAATCCTTCCATCATTGGGAATTCAGTTTACGTAAAGCATGTATATTTGTGATTTACACTGACGTCATTCTTACTGAAGCAAACAGCCTAAATATACAGCTGTTCAAACAAAAGAAAATGAAATTAGCATGATATTTTTATAGATACAAAAGCTTAAAAGAAACTAAGAAAGAAACTCCAAACCTTTCATCCACTCATTTACTCCCATCGTGTTCCACCATTGGTATTTGGAGAAGCAAAGCAAAAAAACCTGTACCAACCATAAACCAGCAGTAGTTAACCCTTGACCAATTACACAATGAACTCAATGCTAACATCGACCAAATCCAATTCGGGAAAAAATGGAGAAGCCCATCAAAAATTTCATATCAAAGGGAATATTTCAAGATCTAAGGGGGAAATTGCAGACATTACATAAATTGACTACAAGCTCTACTTTCAAGGCTTCAAAATCCTCCATTTCTTTAGGCCACGATTCACCATTTTTCCAACTCCAATCTCTCCAAAATTATCTGCATTAGAATCGAAGTCTATAACGGAAGAAAAATTAAAGCCAAGCTTGAGGAAGAACCATCCTAATGGTTGCCCTTTCACTTTCCTGCCACCAACACCCTTTTTATCCTGGGTCTACAAAATCAATGGTAAATGTAGCTAGTAAATCCATGTCAGGCAATTCATGAAGGAATATGAATAAAATTTCCACCAAACTTCAGATGGTAGAAATAATTGACCCAGAGTGAATTAAGCATAATATTGAGCATTCTCTTATGCACGGTGCTCCTAACCAGAAGGAAAATATAAGGGGGAAAAGGGAGAAAACAATGACACGAGTAACTAAATTGCAGAGAAGTTAAACTAGTAGGAATAAACACTCTGCTAAGGAGAAACGCAGTGACAATGGAGTATGATAAAGAAGCTCTGAAAGAGGACATCGCAAATTACTGGAATAGAGTTCATAATTCTGCCCAAGTTGTCTCACAACAATAATGAGGATAGATCAGTTGACTTATTGATGCTCATCCAAATACCAAGAACCAGCAGCACTTGGAGGAGTTTACAATTTCCTCGAATATGCTGAGGATATACCCGTGAGGGATCAGCAAAACACCAAGAAGGAGAAGCAGAGGACTCAAATTGTCAAACATGTCAGTCAAAGTAGTCTCTATCCAGCTAACAACAAATGGACAGTATCTCCTCTGACTAACTATACTGTGACCTCAGTGGTAATAACAGAAAACAAGGACCAATTGCGGTTGAAACCTTTAATGTGGAATTTGAACTGGGTAGCCCACCATTCTAACATAAAAACAGTCAAGTGTATCACAAGATAGAGTTGGCATTGTTCTTCATACTGACAAAAAAGAACAAAATTTACAACTGGAAAATAGGAGCTAGGAGTGTCCAAGATAAATGACAAGACAGGTTTTATGAGTTTCAATCACCTAACCTCTTCCTACAATTTAAGTGTTGTACCTCATGAGCCTGCTCACATTATGGAACGCGAACACCTAAATCTAAATGTGCTTTTTATGTCTTCGCGTTTTTCACTAGAATATACTGGTAGCTCTTTCATTGGACCATCAATAAAAAAAACAGTTAATTTGTTTTTTTTCATTTTTTTTCTCATCTTTCTTCTCCTTATTTTAACGAATAGTCGTTTGAACTATAGAAAGTGACTAGATAAACTTCAAACCCAAGATTCCTGCCACAGTTGCTATATAATGATATTAAATCATGAACATAGTCAGGTAGCAGTGATGACAAGTATACTTCGGTGTCGAAACACTGTACCTATTTAGTAGAAGGACCACAAGTTCCAACAGCACAAAGAAATAAAGTTGGTTGGAGTGGTCATATAGTAGAGAGAAAGAGGCAAGGGACCTATCCATAAGTTGAGAGAAGGCAGGATGATGCAAACAGCGCTGTGATGATGTGCAATGAATAGGACAAAGATGGGGACAATTATGAGATTCAAGACAGAAGCAACCGAAAAGGAAAAAAATTCAAACAAATAATATATGAGATAAGAAATGAGACGTTAAAAGAAATCTCTGAATTCTAGTCCAAGAATTTCATATTCCTGATATTTTAAGTTTCAACTGGTTTAAAATATTTAATTTAGCTGGCTTCTCCTTGCAGCCAAATTTGCAAGAATGATTCAATCAAAAGTAATATACACAAACATGATAGCCTGCCTGAATATATCAAGCACAAAGGATTTTAGAAAGAACATAAAGGACATTACTTGTAACCTATCACGGGCAACAACAACCAAGTATTTATCCTTTAGTGGGGTATCATATCTCACCATCATATTTAGTCAAGACACGTTGTGTGGTTTATTTTTAATGTAGCATGTCTTTATGTACATTTTCTTTCCAATTCTTTTTATTTCCCTTCACTGATTAGTTTATTTTGGTATTCACTGTCTTAATGGAGCACCTAGGGAATTCATAGGCACGTGTCCAGACCATGCTAGTCGTGTTTTGCAGGTGGTCTATTTCTATTTTGTTTCTAATAATCAAGTATATTCACACGTTCATTTCAACATCACTCATTTTATATCCAGTATATCAACACATCC
>JAULKM010076396.1:0-27730 GCA_032355605.1 Rubia tinctorum
GTTTTGCAGCTAAGATAATTGCTGAAAAACACAAAGGAACAGAAAAAAAACAAAAAAATTACAAAAACACTGGCAGCATGAATTATATTTTATGTGAAAGCAAGCTGATGTAATAAGAAAAAAAAGAAATTCTTACCTTGTAGCAATGATTATAAATGACGGATTCTTGTAGAAATCATTTTTTGCAAAGAACCATTTCTATAACCAATCATACATGGAAAGAATTTCCTTTTCCTTATTAATCTGCAATTATAATAGCTAATGGTGATAATCATCGGGCCGCTCAATTCAGCTCGATCCCCCTTAGATAAGAATCAAGAAAGGTTCTTGCAAAGAACTCCAGCTAGGATGGGCTAAACCCGAGTTCTTGCTTGGAAGGGTGATGATAGGAGAATATTGGATATTCCATATGGTTGTCTTTAAAAGTGGAAATAAAGAGGAGGACGCATTCGGAGAATGCGAGAATGCATTCTCATGGGGTTATTTTTTAATTTATTTTATATGAAATTTTTTAAAAAATTGTGTTAATTTAAATTCTTTTTTAACTTATTAAAATTTTCAAATTTATTTTTAAACAATAAAAAATGAAGAGGATGCATTCTTGAAATGTGCCCTCTAATTTTTAATTGATTTTTTAAATTTTATTTTCTGAAATTTTTAAAAATGAAGAGAATGCATTCTTAAAATGTGTCTCTAATTTTAATTAATATTTTAAAATTTATTTATTTTCCAAAAATTTAAAAATAAAATTTTAAAAAAACAAAATTCTGGTATTTTTTGTTTGTATTTTTCTTATAACTCACGTATTTTTGTATGAACATAATTTAATACATACATACATATATATATATATATATATATATATATTCCAATGGATTAAGGAATTAATCATTTTTTGAATAACCTAGTATTATTTTATTTCGAATAACTTAGTACTATTTTCTTTTAAAAATTATCTATTGCTCCCTAATTATTATATTCAATGTAAGAAATAGAATAGTAGTCATATTCAATGTTTATTTCATTTGAAGACGATAAATAACAAAATAAGAATAAATTCATATATAGTTTGGTAGAAATGTGCATATTATTAATACAATGTTAGTTGAACGCGTCTTGACTGTATTAATAATGCCCTCCGCAAAGTTTTCCACCTGTTCCACATGGCGGCGGACATATGGTGCTGGATGTGCGTCTTCTTACATGCACATGAGTAGACACTGCTAAGTCTTCTTCCTGAATTCTCTCCGTTAAGCTCTCCTTCACATCGTCTTCAGCTTCATCATTGAAATGATGTTGCACTTGAGGACCGTTAGATGTATGGAACGGAGCAGTCAGAGACAATGCACATGACTACTAGCTAGAGTAAGGTATGCAACAGAATGAACCGGAGATGTGGTGGAGTGTGAGGGTCCAGCATTTGATGATCCTCCGTTGCCTGGACTAGCATGTGAAGGTCTGCCCTGGGAGGAACCAATGTCAGGAGTAGGTCTTGTAGGGCGCCGTCGACTACTACCGTGTGTTCCAGGAGGAGCAAGATGGTGGCTTCTGATTTCATTGCACCTGACACTAGGGGGAGGTCCCTCGGCGTGTAGATGTTACTTATAGTAACACACTATGGAGTGCTAATGCGCATATGCTAGGGCACCTATCACATTTTCAAGGGTGTTCCTGATAACGTCTGCGTAAGGTGGGGGATATGCGTCCAAATTAATTCTGTTCCTGAGCCGCACCGTGGACACAACCTGCATCTGCACAAATCAGATAAACATGTTAGATACAATGAAATGAAGAAATGAAATTGATTTATAAAATGTTATTGGAAAAAACTAATGAATACCATATATTCCGAGGTTGCCTCATCTCCGTGAAACCCTTCTGTAACCGTTGGGCACGTTTCTGGCCGGTCAATCATTCTCACTGTGCTACGGAGATACCACTCCATGTATTCTCGATCCGGTGTATATAGAACAGCTACTCCGAGGATCGGGGCTACGTAGTCTTCCCTCTGCTCCTACACCTGAACATGTCTGCTCAGTACAATTTGTCTATCCACATTGGACCTCCCTCGAGGGTTTCTTGAATTTAGAGTTTTTTGTACCTCCTTCGGCAACAACTGCACAGGTACTGGTTAGATGAAGCCAAATTTTCTAGGTACCCGGTGAACATGATAACCCTCGACTATGTGCCAGCAAATTAGGTTGATAGACAACATCCAGTTACTCATACCTGCTGTACAATAGCGAGAGATGTTGCATGACATCTTCCAAGTAAGGCTGCCAAATGAACAACAAAAAAAACAAGTTTTAACTAATCTGAAAAGAAATAAAATTTTCAAGCCTAAAGGAAGTAATGGAGACCAAACTTTCTTATACCCGACTGTCGTGGAGAGTTGTCAGCTAATCACAGTACACTGTAAGTACATGCACTGGTGATTGTGATAAATCATAATGGGCTCTCCACTTACGTAGGACCGATTGAAGAACATTATTTACCGTTTGTTAAGAAAAAAATGAATAGTTTTTGATAAGTTATTCAATACAAACCTGGACCAAACAAATTTTAAATTGTCGGTCAACGGAAGTCATCCGGCTGGAAGAATGGTTGGTATTCACTCCCACACCCACAACTAGCACGGAATAATAGGCCTAAAATTATAATGGTGAGCGTTTAGTATGAAAATATGAAAACTAAAAAGTTCATATAGCAAGGTTATCTATAGGAGGACAAGTGGCCCGGATATGGATTTCGTCTGGGGTATTGCGGCGTCACATAAACTCTTGTACAAGTGTGCCAGGATGGCACTCTCCCAACTAAATTTCCATACATCGTCTAAGTCCATGATTGGCGACCAGTACATGAGAGGGATTTGATACCTCAATGTTTCAGACATAAGCATTCCACCAACCAAGAGTAGAATGAATACCCTCGTCCACTTCTTACAATCAACATCTATGGCATAGATTGGAAGTAGACTATGCACTACGTTACCCAACCAGGGGGCTTTTATACGACCCCATTTATGGCATCCAAGGGGGGTGTTTCCCCTAAGAAGTCAGTGCATATGGTCTGCCACTCACCGGGCGTCCTTCTCCTGTCAAGACCCGTGATGGGCGATTGGTAGACCCCAAAGCACACCCACATCCATCAATGAACAATTGCCTTGCCCACCGGAAGATGAAAAGTGTGGGTCTCTAATATCCAGCACTAAAACAAGGTTGTGATAAGTGAATGGTCGATGTGGATTACCGCTGAATCTAGGAGGCCCTAGAACCCCACTGCACGAATGTAACACATGACGCCCTCGGGTATCTCAACATCTGAACAGGCCTCATCATGACGTCTGACCTGCAAGGCCTTATCCTACAAGTCACCATTGTATATTGCATGTGCACGATGCTCCATGTGTATGTAGAGCAAATCCTCGTCGATTTGTCCGGGATGGTCCATGGTCTATCCCTGAATAAAATGAAATACTGATCATCTGTCAATGAAACACAAAACACAGAATAGCAAAACAATTTGCCGCAAAAATAATAATTTATATCAATCCATCCCCTCTGATTACTCAAACAATTAGCGGGCAATAATATCTAAACCTTTAAATTAACATGGTAATGTAATATAACATAAAAGCTCAAGTGTCACAAAATACATAGCTCTCTAACATTGAAAACTAAGCATTTTTAGAAAAAAGTCATAAATAAACATTCTAAGTATCTACCCACTACAAACAGTACCCTATGAAGGATACCACCCATTGACCCCTCTACGATCATCATGTACTCTTTCATCCATTTGATTCCTTATCCTTCTCTCCGCAAATTGGCCCTGTCTCCTATTGCGAAACTGTTCGATATCGCGGACCAACCTCCAGTTTGCGAGTTGCCACAATGAATGATATCAGATCGGCATGAAACCCGAACTGTATTGGGATACGAAAGTTGTCGTGTGATAGGCCTTATCACAAAGGTTTTTGGGATCATCACGCCTTTTCCTGCAAATAGCCAAGACATGGGAACAAGACAGCGTGAAAATTTGCCACTCACGATAGCTACACAGTTTCTTTAAGTATTTCACAGTGTAGTGTCGTTCACCCACACCCCCATCGTGGGTCCTTGTCACAACATTATAAATCCATAAATTTTGATCGTACACATTGACAACATATTCCTCCCCCCTGCTGTCGTTCTTATCGAACTTCTTCCAAATCTAGCTTGAAAAAACAGAACAACAAAATAACAATAATTTAGAATTTTTTACTTCTACAGTCAAAGTATATGTAGATAAACTTTTTTAATGTAAGTGTACCTCTAGTTAGTCGCCTCCGTTAAACTCTGAGCAAACATTTCGACTGTTTGTTCAAAAGTTTCATTAATACAAGCAGTTATCGAGATATGTCTTACGTGCCTAAAACAATTGTTATAGCTCCCCCACGTGTTGGTTGTAAAAATACCACACCAATGGTTTCCATCGAAAATGAGACACCACTTACACCTGTCATGTTCTTTCAACCATTGCCATGCAGCGGGTTTTAGGTCCTTCAACTCCTCCTTGTACTCTCGTGACTTTCGTTCCTGTATAGCACTACCAAGCTGCAACACCAAGGTCTTCAGATGTGCATTTTTAAACTTCCCACCTTTCGCACTTAGGAAATTGGATTGAAAATGCCTCGAACAAAACTGATGGTTTCCTTCCGGCTCCATCCATCCATCCATGTGTGTCATTGTATTCAGGATCCCCGAATGATGGTCAGATATAACACCTATGAACCTGGAATCATTACCTACCATATGGTGTCGCAACTTGAGCATGAACCACTGCCATCTCTCATTTGTCTCAAAATTTACCCTTGCATAGGCGATGGGCAATACATAATAATTTGCGTTATGCACAACAACAACTAGCATCGTTGACTTGTACACCCTTTTCAGAAAAGTACCATCCACACTGATCACTGGCCTGCATTGGCAAAAGGCTTCAATAGCCTGACCAAATGACCAAAACACAAACTTGAACTTCCACACCCGTGACCATAAACTCTATCACGTACGTTTGCCCAATCAACAACTTTGGATGGACTAGCTCTGACAAGCTCATCCATAAATGCGGGAAATCTCTCGAAGGATTCCTCCTAGGTTCCAAAGGCCAGATCAATAGCATTCTGTCAACCGTACCAAGCTTTCTTGTACAAAATGGTCACTTTTAACTCCTTTAGCACATGCTCTATAACATCTTTGACCATGAAGGAGGGGTTTGTGTCAATCTGTTATCAAATGGAACGAGTGATCATCAACGATTTCACATTAGTGTTACTATCTGATCGGCTAGCACCAATGCAAGAATGACTGCTTTCCCATTTGGTGATCTCCCACATACTGTGGGAAAACTTCATGCTAGCTTTAACAATCCACGAACAA
Organism: Rubia tinctorum; assembly: GCA_032355605.1. Taxonomy (NCBI): domain Eukaryota; kingdom Viridiplantae; phylum Streptophyta; class Magnoliopsida; order Gentianales; family Rubiaceae; genus Rubia; species Rubia tinctorum. The sequence continues at coordinate 5,421 of JAULKM010076396.1, forward strand.
TTGCCACTTCCTTCGACAACTTCCTTACATTTTGTGTACCATGTACACGACTTGCTCTCCACAACCCGGTGTTCCATGTTCATCTTTTAACTCCGCCTAGATATTTCCTCCACCAATTCCGGCTTAGTCTGAAATATCATACCCAAATCAACTTCCCCTGTCGCTTGAACATAATTAGGAAGTATTCTACCACAATCAGTCAGGTCATACTCAACATCATCAGGACCACCGTAATCCCTAAAGAATGCCCTGGTATTAGGATTCCACATTTGATGGAATGCAGTGGGAAAATTGTTTGTGTACAACATTGAGCTATTATCATTCCATGGATTCCAATCAGCTGATAAGGAATGATCATCTTCACTATCTGATTCAAAACTCCCACGTTCACCTTCCTTTTCATCAACATCAACCTTGCCTACAATAAGGTCACCACCGCCACCACCGGAACCATGCTCACCAATTTCACTTACGTTATAATTGTCGAAGACATTTAATTGCTCATGATAACCACCATGTGAACCGGCACTTATGAACATCTTAGAGCTGCCTAGCTGGACATACGGCATAAGTTGACTCGACTCACAAAAAACATGAGATTCTTCAAAACCTTGGCAATATTCAGGTTTTGAAAGGGAGGGCAATAGGCTGAGGTATAGTTCTGAACATTGCTCAACAACCAAATGAACATGCCCAGGCCAACATTACCCGGATGTTCAAAGTTGGTCTCAATCCTCTCCAGCTAAATGTAAAGATCGGCTGACGACATGGACATTTCATCAACAGTATTAAAGAAGGTCTCCGTGGACTCGTCATCCTTCACTTCATAGCATTGATAATATATAAAAGAACCAATCATCTCAGGACAACAATAAATGATTATCACAAGAAACCCCTCACATTGAATGCCAAGCCGTCTCACAATTAATTCAACTAATTGAGAGTGGCTTAACCTCCACTGTACGGTCACATGTTTCTCAATTATGGAGGATCATAGTACACACCCACATTCACTTCATACTTAATCACACCACCTCAAAACAAGTACATCAACAAATTCACCGTACATCTGCAACGTATTAGTATACAATGAATAATTACCTTTGATAATGAATATTATCATTCAACAACATAGATTATCATTTAATGATTCTCTAATGAACATCATAATTAAACAGATTTTTCACATTCTAATCATCAAAATCAGCAAAAACTCATTCACCAGACATCGATTCGTAACATGAAAACATATTTCATATTACATCAATAATTATACATCTAAAATGTCTAAATTACGACTCCTTCGACAAAAAAATAATTTCAACAAATAAGTTGTGTTCTTGCTGTGAACAGAAAAGAATTCCTCGATGTGGCACCCCAAATTTTCCTACACTTGAAGCAATCAAACTATCAGTAAATGTAAAGATGTTATCCAAATGGTATTAACAATTACCATGCATTTCACACAAACAATATCATTCAACATCAGTTCATAGATTTCCATAACAATTTTAAAACATCAACATCATTTCGGAATACACAATTCTTCTACTCAAATACACAATTCACAAATTTCTACACAACTATTTTTGTTCTTCATACAATATATTGCTAAAAAAAAATTCATTTATCACTAAAAAAAAGAAAATTTCCAATATATCTCATACCATATATATAATGTATTTCACAAATTTCTCTTGAAATATTTCCATCTTTCATACAATGTAATACCAATAGAAAAATATACCCTAAAAAAGTGCAATCTTCGGTCAAACAACTCCACCGGCGGTGGCGCATGCAATTTAAGCGCGGCTACACAGGTGGCACAAGAAGGCACCGCGTAGCATCAGGCCGGCGCGTGCAGTCCACACGCACCACTGCAACCGTCTTTTCTTCCAGAACGGAATGTGGAGGAGCACCAATAACCCTACAGGAAAACACAACGAACAATCCAAAGTAAGAATTTGGGCAAAAAACAAAGAAAACACAGATCTACAACGTTACTATACATTCTGTTCAAGCATAATCAGACAACAATACGGAGCATAAAATGCCGGATTGGTCACTTAAGTAGCAGAGAGGGAGTTGACCGGATCAAGATCAACAAAACAAGGTGAAGAAAACGGAGAAAGATTCGGACGAAAATGCATAGATGAAGGAGATAAATGAAGAGCAACGGTGCACTGCCTTCGTTAAAAACCAGGAAAAGTTGAAGACGCATTTAGCAAATGCATTTTCTCTTTTCTTTAAAAAAATTAAAATACAGAAACAGACGAAAACAAGAATGAAGACGGAAAAAAAGAAAAAGGAGAAGGCACATTTAGGAAATGCGTCTTTGAGACTTGGAAAAATGAAGAGAAATGCGGAAACTGACAAAGAAGCAGATGAAGACAGAAAAAAGGTAAAAGTTGAAGACACATTTGTTAAATGTGTCTTCTACATGAAAAAACCCTTTTAAAAAATACATAACATGTTGATGGCGCATTCAGAGAATGCATCCTCCCCATTTGCATCCGACATGGAGCACTGTAACACCATTCATGGAAATTCCTCGCTAAACCCCTTGTTATTCAAAAGGGTTTGGCTATCAAGGCTCCAATATTTGCCATGCATGTTCATACTCCCTAGCTTTATCCATTCGTTTATACGATGACCCAGCCAAAGTCACAATCATACTGACATGAAAAAAAATATCAGCCACGGTAGAAATTTCTTTAGCAATTGATACCAGAACTAATTGGAGTTGATGACAGAAACAATGAATGTACATAGCCTATGGATTTTCCTCTCGTATTAATGCTTGTAAACCGTGAAATTCACTCCTCATATTCGAAGCTCCATCATATCATTGTCCTCTCAATTTTTCTAGGGAGAACCTATGTTTCACAAACAAAGCCACAATAGAATATCTCAATAAAATAGAAGTAGTGTCTGACATATGTATAATTGCAATAAATCGCTCAATAATTTCTCCTTTTTTCATTCACATATCGAAAACAACTCCCATTTGCTCTTTCGTAGAAACATCTCAAGACTCATCAACCATCAAAGAAAAACTCTATCACCAATATCAGTAATAATAGAATGTGCTACCTCTTCAGCACAAGCCCGAGCTAGATATTACTGAGTTGGGGGGAAGTCCTTTGATTGTTAAACAGAGCATTTTGTTTAAGAACTTTGGCAACATCTTCATTGTTTTGACAATACCATTAAACCAATTCAAGAAAATTACCTCTATTCACCCAACTAAAAGATTCAGCATGTCCATGAAAAGATAGCCCTTGCCTCAAAAGAAATCGTTTCACATCCAACATAGAAGTTATACGAGTGCGATAAGAAGCCTTCGAGGTAGAATCACGTACTTGAAACATATTTATCAAATTATGTCTTGATCTTTAAAAGATTCAAAACTCATCCTTGCATTACTATGATAACTATTTGCATTCCCTACATGAAGAGAAAATCTTTCTTTTGCCTTTTTCCAATTACTAAATCCGTCTCTTAAGAAAACCTTTTGAGAAACTTCACCTCCCTTATTATGTGATGGCGGAAAAAGATAACACCAAGAACAAAATACGGCATCTTTGGAAACACTGTATTCTAACCATGGAAAGTTTCTATAACAACTCGTTTGAAACTCCATTCTTGATTGCCGGATTCTTTTTAGGGTAGTTGTGACAAATTGGTTGATAAGGCCCCTTAACAATATACTCTCTTTGAATTTGATCTCGAATGACATTATCAAACTCCTCAATTGCCTTCCTTAAACTCGTATCGTAAACAATATCACCCGCATTAAATTGTACACTTGAATGATTTTCTAATATTTCAACATTTGGTGTACTAGAAGACTCCCCACTACGATTTCTTTTAGTAGCTTGAAAAAATCTCTTCATAGCCTACATACACAAACAAAGTAAATTATCATTTATGAAATTTAATTTAATTAACTAAATAACTATATAATTGTAATTTTGAAATTAATAAAAACATAAGCCAAATTTTATAATTTGTATTGATAATAACTAATTTATGTACTTTTAAATTTATGTGAATAAGAAGTAATTTTTGTACAATTGAACATATAACTTTCTAATTAATCTTTCTACTTCAATATTTCTATCATAAGAACTGATTTATTTTTTTCACATCATGTATAATAAATATATAATGAAGAGAATAATTACACACTATGTATTCAAATAAATAAAAAGTTTAAATAAATAAAAATGAAACTAACCTTTTATTTGCTTCCAAAGATTGAATTTCTCCTCCCAAATGTGTGAATGTAGAGTAGAATTAGGAGATTATTGAGATTGGAAATTTAAAATTTAAGTCTTTAATTTCAATACAAATAGGAAGGAAATTAAAGGATTAAATTTTGAATTTTTGGAAGGAAGAATTTTTTTGGAAGAGAAAAAGAATGGTTCAGCCGTGTTTGGTGTAAATGTGATTGTGCGGATAGAAAATAGGTAGTTAGGAGATGAGAGGATAGAAAATATACAGAACCAATAGGATTATTACATGTGGCATATGATTATCCATTTAAAAAAAATTAAAATTTCTTGAGGGGCCTGAAGTTAAATAAATGAATTATGAGGGGGCTGAACCATAATTTCAAAAACAAATAAGCAATGAAAATTTTCTTGGTGGGGGCTGGAGCTTGTGGCGGAACCAGACCCAAATATAAGAGGGGCTTAATAGGAATGCTAAAAAAATTTCTCGCACCAATGTAATGTTAGAGATATGATTTTCAGTTTGAATACATGATAAATATGGACATATTTATTGAACTTGAATTTGTAGGGTAAATTAATTTTATTGTTATACATAAAATTATTCATGCACTCATTATTCATTTTAAAAACAATATAATGTTCATATTAATATCACTTAAAAATTGACGATTCCCTACAAATTTAGACAGTGATTTGATATTAAATATTTGAAATTAAGATTTGAACACTCAGTTTTTTTCATATCATTTAAATTTATCGCAGTCACTTATATAGTTCAAAGTAAATTAATATAAACTTAACTTTTATAAAAATATTAAGATACTAGACACAGTAAAACGAGGATGAAAATGGAGCAAATGTGCAATGTTTTTGCAAAAAAGGAGCAAATGGATCAATAATGGAGCAATAATGGGGCAAATAGGGATTAAATACATAAGAGAGGAAGTAATTTTGAAAAAAGAAATAAAAGAGCATAAATGTAGAGCAATTAAACAACATGCTAATCCAAACAAATTAAGAGCATCCACAGTGCTAGCTCTTTAACTCCACTTTTCTTAATATAGAGTACTTCTTATTTAAGGAGGACCATTGTGGAGATTTAAGAATTACTCCTTAATAAGGAGTTGCTTCTTATTTAAGGAGTGGGTACCTCTTTATTTGTGCAATGTCAACTAACCAATGATTGACAGTTTGTTTTGTATTTTTAATTAATTATAATTTGAAATGAAAAATAAGTACTTAAGAAGTGTTTTCCATTATTGGTAGTTGGTTCTTACCTTTTTTTAATCAAAATTCATGCTGTGACACTTAAAAAGTGCTTTTAAGTCTACGACTATTATGGATGACAGTCTAAGAAAGAAGCTCCGATGCGGAAATAACATTGGGAGTAGTGCTTTCCCAAAACCCCAAATAGTCAAAAAATCAAATAAAAAGAAAGTCTTCATACTTCGTCTTCTTTGCAGCTACCAAGGAGGGGGCTTAAATTTCACAGTTTAAGGGACTGATCTCACCTGAAATTCGTCATAATCAACTTAAATTCGTCTTCAACAAGTGTTTAAATTCTTGGCCCAAAGAGGGACTGAGAGGGTGCTAATAATTTTTGGCACAACATTATTAACTCTATTCACTTGTCCGGCGAACCATAGGGGTGGTTAGCGCACCCCCTCACCACCCCTACTTCCGCCACTAGCTGGAGCACCCTCCAGCCCCCATGCTCCTCCGCCCCTGAATACTACCATTGCTTTCAACAAGTACAATAAACAGAAGAGGCCATATATTCTTTTAGAAACAAGTTAGAGAAACCCTAATTCTCTGAGAAAAGTATTACAAGCAATGCTGAGTATTTATACACTCTGATACCCGGGTACGGTAAATGGGTCATTGTACCCATATTGGTTACGTACAAGGTACAGATTCAACGCGGATTCGGTGTGGGGACGTTCCCAGTACGGGGTGACATTTTGGGTACTTTGACCGGTACGGGTACTATCAAGGGTACGGTCAAAATGGAGGGTATGATTTTGGGTACATTGTACCCCATTAATTTTGAATTATAAAAATTAAAATTTAAATAAGCAAAAATAAAAAAATAGAGCAAAACTCTTTGTTCGCCGGAATTGGAGAAAGAGTTTATTGTTGAAAATTGGTGTTTTTCATTCACTTTTCATGCTTATTGTTATGCTTTCTTTGACTTGGACAATGAATTTTATTTGGTGTTTGCTTATTTTAGTCTTATTGTTTAAGACATCGAATTATAATCTTGTTACGTAGTTTATTTGCTAATTATTGTGATAAATATTAAGTTTAAACTATATTTGGATGTTTTCATTTACTTTAAATTGTTTACAATATAAAATCATATAATTTTTTATTCAGAAATGATTAATTATTAATAATAATATTAATATATATATTTTAATTTTTATTTATAATCGTACCCATTTCGTACTCGTACCCCCTAATTTTTAATTTATCGAATCCCGTACCCGTACTGTACCCAAAATCGTATCGGTGCTAGTTAGGTGCTCAGTGCCAGAATCAGTCTACAACTCAGCCTTACAACAAGCTATACTAAAGAACAACCTGTAAAGTCGCATTTCTACAACTGAAAGAAGCACATAAACACTTCGTTTAATGTAAAACGAAGGCAGTAACTATTGGCATATGTTAGCAAAAACTTATTGCAGCAGATCGATGTTCAAAGAATTCGGTTATACATGCAGAAAGTAGAAACAATGATAACTTTGAAAACAGAATTAGGAAATACTTACAAAATATGAAGATTTCAAAAACGTATATGCTACCTCTGAAGGGAGTTTATGAGGGAAGTCAAGGTCTTCTTTGGTCGAACAACTTCAGGACTATTATTCCTCATTATTGCATATACAATCATCACGCATTTATACAATGGTTACAGGGAATTTCCGAGAAGTTCACAAGAATAGATTTTTGGAATTTTGAACAGACAAAGAAATGACAGAAACTTTGCATTGCAAAAGAGGCAGATGTTACTTTGAAATTGGAGGGAAGTTTTAGTCCAATGATAAATTTCATGCATTGACATTGCAGTTGACTCAAATTTTCTCAAATTAAAATCTTGTAATACGAATAATTAAAATTTTGTAACAAATTCATTTTACAAAATATATACTCCCTCAGTCCTAATTCAAATTGTACCAAAATCAGTATTACGCTATTCAAAAAACATGTTTGACCGTTAATATGTTTACCTACGTATAATAACGGCAAATAAAAAGTTAATATTTAGAAACAACTTATTACAATGAATTCAACAATACCATAAATGATAGTATTATTATTTATTATCTATTTAAAATTATGGTCAAACTTCAATAGAAAATAATATTTAAAAAGTAAGTGTACAATTTGAACTGATACGGAGAGAGTAATTAGACTATCATACATTGATAGAATTATAAGATTAAAATTGAGTAATTTTAACTAAATTAATAACTACATTTTAGCTTAGTTGAGAGTAGCGTAGTGCTTACTCCCTTTTCCCACTCTAAATTGTTCATTTACTTTTTTAAAGTTAAATTTTATAAACTTTGATCATAAATATAAAATAATATAAAAGTAATAAATATATCATGTGAGATATTGTTATATTTATCTTAAAATCTATTTTCTAAATATTAATTTTCTATATGACATTTTTATATGTAACTACATATATTTACGGTCAAATATACTCATTAAATATTGTAAAAAGGTAAATAAGTAATTTAGATTGTTACGAAAAAGCATGTACCACTGATTCAGTTGTCGAGAAATAGGATTATGTTTTAGTTCACAAAAACCACTCACAACTTGGCATCTTGTTTTTTAGATACTGCATGTATTGTTTTTTAGATACTGCATGTATGTCCCACATAAACTTCGAGGAAAGGCATGGTGACACATAAACTTCGAGGAAAGGCATGGTACTTGGTACATAAACTTCCATTTTAAATTTCACTATTTAAAAAGTATGTTTGACAGTTAATATGTTTAACTGCGTATAATAACAGTAAATACAAAGTTGATATTTAAAAACTACTTATTAGGACGAATTCAATTATATCATATAAGATAATCTTGACATCTATATATTTTTTTAAATATGTGATCAAATTTTAATAAAAATAATATAAAAAAGTAAGCGTGTAATTTAACCTGAAATAGAGGGATTATGCATTATTGATATGGTCCAAGAGCTGGGACTGAGCGATCAATTTTATAAAGTAGTGGAGAAAACTAACGTGAATGTGGCCGTCCTCGACTTCTTTGGTTTATTCTCCTTAACACATGCTATTGTTTGGTTCGGTGGAAATGAAAAAGTTGGAGCAGTGGTTTTTGATTTAGGGTTTTGTTTAATCTCAACAACTGATTTTCTCTCCCCTTCTCTAAGACTCTCTCCGACAGATCTAGGAAACTATAGAATTGGAATTATGGAGAGAAAGTAATGACATCGATTTTTGAGGGAGTGCAATGTATTCATACAAGTGTCAAAGTGAGAATACATGAACATAACCCTAAAGGTAATGTATGGAAAGGTCATAATGTCTTTTAACTAAAATGCTAAATGTATAATGCTAACATTCCCACTCAAACTCACGATGCTACAACAATTAACTTCGAGAGTTTGTCAGACAAGAAACGAAATCGTGCAGTGGAGTGAGCTTTCGTGAACAAATCAGTAATCTGGAGAGAAGAGTAAACAAAAGACAGTGAAATAGTCCCAATCTGCAAATAGTGGCGGGTGAAGTGAAAATCAATCTCAACATGTTTGGTGCGCTCATGAAAAACCAAATTACGCGCGATTTGAATAGTACTCTAATTATAACAATGTAACAGTGTAGGACTATGAAGTGTGACTCCCATATCAGCAAGTAACCAGTGCAACCAAACAATCTCACAAGTAGTCGAAGCCATGACACGATACTCAGCTTCTGTGAAGGAGTGAGAAATAACATCTTGTTTCTTACTCTTCCAAGAAATGAGTGAGTAGCTGAGAAAGATAGAAAATTCAGTGGTGGACTTGCGATTCTCAAGATCACCAGCCCAATCTACATCAGAATATGTACACAACTGTAACAATTTTAATGAAGGAAAATGTAGGCTACGAAACTGGGTGCCTCAAAAAAACCTGAGAATGCAAAGAACGCCAGACCAATGAACTGAAGTGGGGGCCGTGAAAATCTGACTAACCACATGAACAACATGAGTAATATCTAGACGAGTAACTATGAGATGAACTAAACTACCAACCACTGCACAATATAAGGCGGGATTGGATAAAAGAAGACCATCAGTGAGAGAGTAGCAAGCATTGGTCTCAAGAGGAGTGTCAACGATCCTGTTATTAGTAAGACGTGCATGCTTACAAATATTTGCTATATATTTCAACTGAGATAAAACATATCCCTTAGAAGAAAAAGTCACATCAATACCAAGAAAGTAACGTAGTAAACCCAAGTCTTTCATAGCAAAGCACCGAGCCAAATCACACTTCAACAATTCAATTCCATCATAATCATCACCAGTAATAATCACATCATCAACATTAAAGAGAGGAAAATACGACCCTTACATGTATATGTTTGATGAACGACACCAAACTATAAGAACTAAGAAGAAAGCTAATAGAGTTGATCACAGTAGAGATCTTCTCAATCCAGGCTCAAGGAGCTTGTTTGAGATCATAACGAGACAACTCTAATCTAACATACATGACCAAGATGATGCACTACTCGAAGGAGGTGTCATGTAAACCTCTTCATGAAGATCACCATATAAGAACGCATTCTTAACATTCATCTGCAATATTTTCCACTAACAAACAGAAACAACTGCAATCATAGCATGAATGATGGCCATCTCCGAAATAGGGGCAAAGGTTTCCTCATAATCTATGCCATACTCCTGAGAATAACCTCTAGCAACAAGACGAGGCTTGTAAAGTTAACAGATCAATCAGATTTAGTTTTTTTTCTTATGATACCAATGAGAATCAATAGTATACTTTCCAAAAGGCAAAGTTACCAAATCTCATGCGTGAGTCTGATGCAGAGCAGTGGGTTCCTCAGCCATAGCAGCATGCCAAAGAGAATCACAGATAGCCTCTCTATAGGACACATACTCAGACATAGAATGAATAGGTACGAGAAAGGAAGCAAAAGAAGCTGAATATAAAGAATACGACAAATAAGGTTTTGAGTAGACTTACGAACACAAGTGGACTGACGGAAAAAAGGAACATCCACAACCTTGGGTAGATGATTGAGTAGTCGCAAGTGGTAATGTAGGTCGAGAGGCCAAAACGAGTATCTCATGAACCAAAGTATCATATGTTTTTGGTGGAAGCTCATTAGTGTAAATACCAAAAGGATCAATGTGAATGAAATCTGACTGACTCAAGTGATGTGAACTAGTAGGAATAGAGAAGAATAGAATATGCTCTAAAAACAAGACATGATGAGACACATGCAATTTTTGATTCACTAGATCAAAACAACGATATCCCTTTTGACCAATACTATAACCGAAGCAAATATACAAGGCAGACTTGGGAGATAATTTAGTACGCTTAACTTGTGGTCGAAGAACAAACAAGTGAAACCAAAGACACGCAAAGAGGAACAATCAGGCACCAAAGACACGCAAAGAGGAACAATCAGGCACATTTCCATAAAATTTCTTAAAAGGTGAAAAACCTGATTTGTGAGATGTTGAGATTTCATTGATGATGTGGACAACTATAAGAATGGCTCCCCCCAAAAGACTTTAGGAACCTCAGCTGACAACACGAAGGAGCGAGCTGATTCAAACAGGTAATGGTGTTCCCGTTCAGCGACACCATCAAAAGCAAGTATGGTTCCATCAAAAGCAAGTAACTGACAAAAAATATTTGAAGTGTACTCACCACCCAAATCACACCTAAAACACTCAATGACAATAGAGTGTTGTATTCTTATGAGATCTCTAAATTCATGATAAATTTCCAAAAATCATACCTACGCTTCATAAAATAAACCCATTTATAACTAAAGAAATTATCAATGAAGGAAACATAATATCTAGAACCCCATTTCATAGGCTCAGGAGAGGGTTTCCACACATCAAAATGAACAAGATCAAAAGGAGCAAGAGACGATGAAATGCTTCTCTGAAAGAGCAATGCTGAAAATTTTGCAAGTTTACAACCACTACAATCGGAAATATCATGAGAGTTCAATTCTCTTAAAGCTCCAGTGGAGACAATTTTTTTAAAAAAAGAGGTGCAGAAACATGATTTAAACATGAGTGCCACAAATAAAAAAAATCATGAGGACGGACGACTCAAACAAAAGGAAGATAAATCCCCACTAGAAGCAACACCTGATGCGTTTATTTTGTCCAAGACATAGAGGCTCCCCTTGCCTACGACCTTTCTCAATCACCTTTTGAATTTGCGGATCCTGAATCAAACAAGAGGAAGAAAAAAAAAATTGAGACTAGATTCACATAACTGACCAACTGAGCAAAGGTTGAGTGCAAGACTAGGATATAGTAGACATCACTAAGAGAGACATATGACGTAACACTACCCAACACCTTCTAATGACATAGGAGTGCCATCGGCAGTCATGATGGAAAGAGGTGAATTTGAAGAAAAGGAAACAAAAACGATAGATTAGGAGACATGTGATGAGAAGCACCCGAATCTAGAATCTATAAAGAAAATAATATACCTAAGGAAGACAAGGAAGATGATATACTTGAAACAGCTGACGATATACCTGAGATAGATGAAAATGATAAACCTTCTAAGTTTGAGACATACATGGAAGGTGACTGCAATGCAATGAACTGTTGAAATTGCTCGAACATGTATGGGTCCATTTCAACATTAATCGACGGAAGAGAATTATCCTTGCATCCCACAATCACAAAAGCACAACTCCAAACACTCAAAGATTTTCAAATACAATCCAAATGGCAATTGCAACCCAAGTGAAATCACAAGCACAAATCTGAAAGGGAAAAACCCAAAACTCACAAACACAAACAAGATTCACAAGTTGTAAGATATTATCCAAGAATCAAAACTATTAGTCCCAAATCCAAACTTGAGAATCCAAAACTCGCAAACACAAGTAAATCCAAAAGCCCTAAATCGATACCCAAAATCTCAAATAATAAAATCAACATAAATAAGCACACCCAAATATCTAATTCTTCCAAAAATAAAGATAAATAAGGCCAGGGAATAGTCGAAAGGGCACATGTAGAAGAAGAAACAAGAGACCGGGGAAGGGCGGAAGAATTTTTGGAAGTAAAAGCCAGGGAATCTGATACCATATTAATGTTTAGTTATTGATTGAGTTTATATGTGATTCTCTGTCCCCCAATTTGTATCCTACTTGGTTTATTTGGTGTCCCTTTATTAATATCTTACTTCTATTTTTGGTAAAAATTATGAATGTGAAAAAAAAGAATTAATTTTTGTTCACAAATAATTTTTATGCTATTTCAATGACTTTAAAATGACATTTTTTTTGTGGTAAGACAGTTATAGAAAAACATGGGAGTAGCTATTTTACACTAGATACAAGGGGTACAAATGTAAAACTACAAATTACAAAGAGGATTCTAGCATGTGGCCCCCCAGTCCCCGCCAGAAAAAAAATTGGAAAATTAATGAGGGTAATTTTGAAATTTTTTCCAACCAACCTCCTCTGATATAGAATTCATTTTTTTTTAAAATTAAAAATTTTCCTTTCAACCCCCACATTACAAATTTCCTGCAATTCTAGAGTTCTAATCTACAAGTTATCTACCAGCTATCATACTGCATAGCAAAGTGAATCAACAAATGCAATGGACAACTAAAAAGTGCATAATTTCAAGGTTGTTCATGTAAATATAGTAAGAACTATAGATCTTATAACATTAGATGTCTGAAATTCGAACATCAGCAAACCTCTTGAGGCCATCGATTTCGTGCTCAGTGCCAGAATCAGCCTACAACTCAGCCTCACAACAAGCTATACTAAAGAACAACCTGTAAAGTCGCATTTCTACAACTACAAGAAGCACATAAACACGACGTTTCATGTAAAACGAAGGCAGTAACTATTGGCATATGTTAGCAAAAACTTATTGCGGAAGATCGATGTTCGAAGAATTCGGTCATACATGCAGAAAGTAGAAACAACTATAACTTTGAAAACAGAATTAGGAAATACTTCCAAAATATGAAGATTTCAAAAACGTATATGCTACCTCTGAAGGGATTTTTTGAAGGAAGTTAAGGTCTTCTTTGGTCGAACAATTTCAGGACTAATATTTACTCATTATTGCATATACAATCATCACGCATTTAATTAATGGTTACAGGGAATTTCCGAGAAGTTCACAATAATAGACTTTTGGAATTTTGAACAGACAAAGAAATGACAGAAACTTTGCAGCATTCGTCCTTAGCCACAAAAGAGGCAGATGTTACTCTGAAATTGGAGGGAAGTTTTAGTCCAATGATAAATTTCATGCATTGACATTGCAGTTGACTCAAATTTTCTAAAATTAAAATCTTGTAATACGAATAATTAAAATTTTGTAACAAGTTCATTTTACAAAAATGTATACTCCCTCCATCATAATTCAAATTGCACCAAAATCATTATCACGCTATTGAAAAAACATGTTTGATCGTTAATATGTTTACCGACATATAATAACGGCAAATAAAAAGTTGATATTTATAAATTAATTGTTACGATGAATTCTACATTACCATATATGATAGTATTATTATTTATATATCTATTTAAATTTACGGTCAAATTTCAATGGAAAATAATATTTAAAAAGTGTTTAATTTGAATTGGAGTGTTGTGTTCTTATGAGATCTCTAAATTTATGATAAATTTCCAAAAATCATGCCTACGCTTCATAAAATAAACACATTTATAACTAAAGAAATCATCAATGAAGGAAACATAATATGTAGAACCCACCCTTTCATAGGCTCGGGAGAGGGTTTCCACACATCCAAATGCACAAGATCAAAAGGAGCAAGAGATGATGAAATGTTTCTATGAAAGGTTAATGTTGGAAATTTTGCAATTTTACAACCACTATAATCATAAATATCATGAGAGTTGAATTGTCTTAATGCTCCAGTGGAGCCTAAAAAATTTAAATGAGGTGGAGAAACATGATTTAAACGTGTGTGCCACAAATTTTTTTAAAAAAATGAGGACGGACGACTCAAACCAAAGGAAGATAAATCCCCACTAGAAGCAACAACACCTGATGCATTTATTTCGTCCAAGACATAGAGGCTCCCCTTCCTACGACCTTTCTCAATCACCTTCTGAGTTTGCGGATCCTAAATCAAACAAGAGGAAGAAAAAAAAATACATTAAGACCATATTCACATAACTGACCAACTTAGCAAAAGTTGAGTGCAAGACTAGGATATAGTAGACATCACTAAGAGAGACATATGACGTAACACTACCAAAAACTTCTAATGACATGGGAGTGCCATCGGCAGTCATGATAGAAAGAGGTGAATTTGAAGAAAAAGAAACAAAAAATGATAGATTGAGAGATATGTAATGAGAAGCACCCGAATCTAGAATCCATATAGAAGATGATATACCTGAGGAAGACAAGGAAGATGATATACCTGAAACAGCTAACGATATACCTGAGATAGATGAAAATGATAAACCTTCTGAGTTTGAGACAAACATGGAAGGAGGCCGCAATGCAATGAACCGATGGAATCGCTTGAACATATATGTGTCCATTTTAACATTAATCGACGGAAGAGAATCATCCTTGCATCCCGCGATCACAAAAGCACAACTCCAAACACTCAAAGATTTTCAAATACAATCCAAATGGAAATTGCAACCCAAGTGAAATCACAAGCACAAATCCGAAAGGGAAAACCCCAAAACTCACAAACACAAACAAGATTCACAAGTTGTAGAAAATTATCCAAGAATCAAAACTACTAGTCCCAAATCCAAATTCGAGAATCCAAAACTCACAAATACAAGCAAAAATCCAAAAGCCCCAAATCGATACCCAAAATCTCAAATCATAAAATCAACATATATAAGCACACACTAATCTCTAATTCTTCCACAAATCAAGATAAGAAATCAAAAATACCTTCTCCGAAGGATGAGGGACGTCTCCGAAACTAACCAAAATATACAGAGTTTCCGTCCAATATCAACTACAACACTTACGGATATCAAAACCCAATCTACATCGTTAATAATGTAGAAATACCTTTGAAACATTATTCCAAAGTTTCAGCCCGATCCAATGGTTGGATTTTGTGAAAAGGTAAATTCACTTAAACTGGTACCTAAGAATGTGAAAAATGCAGAGATTATGTCCGAGACAAACTGCAACACTTCCAGGCCTCAAATTTTGGTCTCGCAATTCAGAATTTATATACAAGACTCTGAAACATTATGCCAAAGTTTCAGCTCAATTCAACGGTTGGATTTTGAGAAAACTCAAATCTACCAGAACTTTACTTGCAACCTTGAAAATCCCTCTTTCACTCTATCTTCTACCATATGATTTCTCTTTCACTCTATTTTCGATCCCTATAAATCCATAGCTCTAATTTCGTGAAGATCTAGGTAACTATAGAATTAGGATTATGGAGAAAAAAAGAATGTCATAGATTCTTGAAATAGTGTAATATATTCATACAAGTGTCAAAGTGAGAATACATAAACATAACCCTAAAGGTAATATATGAGAAAACCAAAATTCCTTTAGCTAAAAGGCTAAATATAAAATACTAACATAGTGTATAGCATACATATGTCTGACACCTACAATGGAGGCTTGATGTACACCATATAACATGCGTTAGCTGATGCATTTAACACAATTATTATCATCCTTTTCTTGGTTGATTGCTAGTTTTAGTTAGGTTTGCATGAAAAAGGGTTTAGAAAACCATTATTGGTTTTCTTGTCTAAATCCCTAGTTTTGTAGACTCACTTAGAACTAATTTATACTTTGTATTCACGATCTCCTAGATCTTCATTTTGATCTCATCATTAGGTGGCTCGTGAGTACTTCTTTTTATTATCTTTGTAGAATGCCACGAACCTTAATTTGTGGTAGTAGATTTGAAGGTCACCCGCAAGGGTGGTAGTAAATTTGAAGGCCATGAACCATAAATCATAGTAGTATATGGAACTGGGACCAAGAAAGGTAGATTCAAAGTTCACAAAGGCCAAGTCCAAAGCGGAAGGATTGTTTTCCGGGAGTTGAACGGAGTTTTTGGGAAAGATCCGAGAAGAATCAGCACTTTATATTGGCACCATTGGATTCTTCTTCTCGAGCGCTGTAAAATTGATTGCAAGAACTCTCAAATTGGACTAACTATTCAGCCATAGCGGAGAAAAAATGTTTGGGAATCGAACTAGCAGCGGCTAGCATGGACCGCACAAGCTTGGCATGAACAAAAAGCTAGCTACCAGCCAGCACATCTCATGTCAGGAAGCCTTGGCATGGCCCATATCAACTGGCATGGGTCATGTCATATTTCAGCATTGGGGGGGGGGGTCCCCGTTTTGACAGCCCTTGCACTCCAAGTCAATCTTTTCATTCCAAAATGGAAGCGGGACATTTTGTTTTATACGGCACATGCCATTTCAAGTCACAAATGACAAGACCAGCCAAGGGGTGTTAAGAATGACTTGGGTCACACTGAGGTACTGAGCAAAAGGAGCATCCAGTAGACAGGATGCACCAAACGACGCATGGCGCAGATTAGAAGGACAAAAAAAGGACCCGGTCGATGGGCCACGTTGGATGACATGAGCTACACCAGCACGAAGGAGAATAGCTCGTGACAGAGCTAGTGCCCCGTGCAAACCCATCCAGCACGTCCCAGGATAGAGCCAGTGCCCCACAACAAAACGACCGGCACGATCCGTGCTAGGTCCGATGTTCCACACTAGCAAGATTGCAAGGGCCATGGCACGAAGTGTCCCACCCCCCGCGCCAATTGTGGCTGCTGGGGGTTTTTGGCCACTTTTGGGCCTATTTTTGGCCATTTCACTACTTATATATATAAACTAAGGTCAATTAGGGTTAGAGGGAATTTTCATTTTTCAAATCTTAAGAGTAGCCTAGAGAGAGAAAACTCTCATCCTTCTCTCTAGATTTCTTTCTTTTCATATTTTATTTTCCTTTTTTCTCAAATGACATTGAATCCAATAAAAATACTTGGATTCATTGTCTAGGGAGTATTTATCAAACTTGGGATTTAGATTCTCCTATCTTAATTTTTATGAATATTTGTGATTGATTTGTGATTTACCTTCTTTGGAAATTTATGCTATGCCATTATTATAATACATGTTAGCATACATGTATGCTAACATGTTATCAAGTTAGATATCATTACTATCTTGAGAGTGTTAGAATTATGGAGTAGGTTCAAGAACACCGGTGAGATGAGTGCATTCATGTTACCTTGATGAAATATCTTTTAATTGGTTAAACCATAATTCTTATTGGATATTCGTGGTTGAGGAATCGCATGTTGGGCGGTCAATTCGGAAAATCCCTACGGGGTAGGCTTACCCCGATAAATTGAGCATGATTGTTTGTAGCAACTAGGATTTTTTCAGCTTGGAGAAATTACAAAGTCGTGCCAACCTTAGAGTTATCACAAGATATCAATTCCCGCTGCCTCTCCAGGCCGAGGGATTGAGATCTATAGTGGAGAGTTATGGATGTAATGCCCTTACTTTCATATCAAACGGTTGCGACCTACGTGAGGCATTGGCCTTTTAGGTGGGGTTTGTTCCTCTAAGCGGGGGTGCATTAACATATAGAGTAAGGGACTGGGATTGTCTGTGAAGTCACTGGATTAGAGAGCATCTCTAATTATGGAGACAATGAGATAAGCACGTATCGGTGGTTGTACCTTGAGTGACAGATGAGCGAAATATATGGCTATCTCCACACTATGTGGCATGGGCATAAGATAGGTTTATATTCTTATATGTGAATGAATCGAGGATAAGAGCCATTTATCAAATTCCCCCAAGTGCTAGTTAATATAGTTTAGTTCCGGTTTTGCATGCTAGTAGGTTATAATTGAAAATCTCCCCCCCAATGGTTATTTTCACAACACTTGTTATTCCTAACACGTGGTCGGATTGACGACCCGGCCAAAAAATTTCATAGCTAGTTTCTAGACTCATAACATCTTTGTGGACAACCCCGGTACTTGCCACTATCTACCGTTATTGGTAGCATAGTAGTAGGCATGGGAGAAACTTATAAATTTTATCTTTGACCCTTAAAACATAGACAACCTCATCTCGTGTGTTTAACGACGCACTGGGAAGGGTCAAATCAAATTGTGGCACCGTTGTCGGGGATGTTAGTTTAACGGTCTAGTGATTAGCTTGCATGACATGTTAGTAGAACAATTAGTGTTGTTTTTTTGTTTTTATTTTATTTTTGCTGGATTTTGGTTGTTGAACTTTCTTGATTTGTATCCTGTTGTTTCTGACTTTTCTGCTGGTCTTGTTCTTAGTTGGATATTTTTAGCTCTCAGTTTATGGTACATACCCATACCAATAATTTGGTAGTCTTGCATTGTCCAACGGACTACACATGTGGAAAGCAAATAAGGAAAGGGAGGCCGAGACAAGAAGTTCCACATGACCCGATTATTGTGATTGAAGCAAGAAGAGAGATGACGGAGGACAACCGCACCTTGAGGGAGTTGATGGCTCCAAACTTGAAGAATCAATCCTTTTTCATCATTTTTCCACCTTTACTGCCTATTGTTACATGTGAACTGAAGAGTGGGATGATCCATTGCTTTCCGACCTTCCATGGGATGGCCGGAGTGGATCCACCCAAGAATCTTTCGGAATTCCATTTGGTGTGTACCAATATGAAGCCAACTGGGGTTTCGGAGGAAGATTACAATCTACGATCATTTCCTATATCACTTAAGGATTCAGCCAAAGATTGGTTGTATTATCTTCTTCCAGGCTGTATAACATCATAGATAGATATAAAGCGTCGATTCTTGGAAAAGTACTTCCCAGCTTCGAAGTCGGAGGGATTGAAGAAATAGTTGTCCAACATCTCCCAATTTTCCAATGATTTCTCTATGAGAATTAGGAGCGCTTCAAGAAATTGTTGGTGAATTTCCCATATCATCCATTCAAAGAAGGATACCTGGTTTATTACTTCTTCGAAGGTCCGTGCAACCATGATATGCGTATGGTGAATGCCACTTGCAATGGCTTGATCACCAACAAGAGCTCAAGAGAGGCTATGGGACTTTTCAAATAGATGGAAAATGACACAAGACAATTTGGCACATGATCAAGGGTTAAGCCCGTGAAGGAACCGAATCAAATTCCTAAATTAAAGGAACAAGTCCAAGCTCTTGCCTCCATGATGAAAGAGTTCATTAAAAAGGGAGTTCAACAAGCGAAAGTGTGTCGCGTTTTCAATCTTGATCATTATATGGATTCATGTCTACAAGTGGCGGAGGATTTGGAAGAAAGTGTTGGAGTTTAACAACGGAGTAAATAGGCTACAGTTTGCTAGGGGGAAACCACAAGGGTTCTGGGGGAACCAAGGGGGAGAAAGAAAAGATCCTTATGCAAACACCTTCAACCCGAGGTACCAAGATCATCCTAACTTCAGTTGGCGAAAGGACAATCAACCGTAAGGGTAAAACCGAGGAGGATAAGCTCCACCTCAACCCTATCCAAGGGGAGAAGGGCCTTCCAACAACAACACCTCACTTTACAAGTTGGGCCAAGTGGAAATTCTTGATGCTACTCTAAATTGGCCAAGAAGCAAGACATCTTCGCAGAACATACAAGGCTAGAGATTGAGGAATCGGGACAAGGTAGTTCTCAAGCATTAAAAATATTGAGGTTCAAGTCGGGCAACTTGCTACATCGGTAAGCTGACTTGAAGCCAAGGAGTTTGGAAAGATTCCCTCCCAACCAGAGATTAATTCGAGGAACGTGAGTGCCTTGAAACTTAGAAGCGGGAAGGAAGTGCGAAAGCCTGAGAAGGAGGTCCTACAAGAAGATGAATTGTTTGAAGAACACAACAAAACCAACTCGGAGGAGTGAGAGTTGGTTGTGGAGGAGCCCATCAAGGAGATTCTAACACCAGAGGCACGGGTCAACCTTTCACCGCCTTTCCCTAATGAACTTAAGGGAAGGCCAAAGGTGCCAACCAATGACGAGCATATCAAAAAAAATCAAGAAGGTGGAGGTTAGTGTTCCAATCTTAGACTCGATTGAACATGTTCCATCATATGCAATTTTTTTGAAAGTTGCATGTACTAAAAACAGGAGTAAGCCCCTTAAGAAAATAGGAAAATTGAAAGTAGGGGGAGTTGCCACTTTGAATCATAAAAAATTGCCTACAAAATGTGACAACCCTGACATGTTTTCAATTCCTATATTCTTTAGGTGGTAAAATGGTGAAAAATGCTATGATCAATCTTGGGGTTTCTATTAATTTCATTCCTTCTTGCATATATGAGAACATAGAAATAGGTGAATATAGTGTTTTTGGAATACTTATATGTCCTTGATGTTGCGCACGATGGTGGTGCACCCTCAGTTTTATTGGGGTGACCTTTTCTTAAAACATCAAGAACTAAGATTGATGTTCACTCAACAACACTAACCTTAGAGGATGGCATGGATAGAGTTGGCTTTGATATTTACAAGTATAAGCATGATTCACCTAATCTCTCTCTTGTGTGTAAAGGCATAACATTGTGTGAAGAAGATGCTCAACATGATAAGTCTTGCATGTTAGATAATGATGATTGCCTTGATGTGACTTTTGATGATAGTGATGAGGATAACATGAGTAATGAGATTTTTTATGAATATGAAAGTGATGATAGAATTCCTACCTTGCACTTTAATTTTGATGAACATGTCAATGAGAATATTGCCTTGCGTGATTTTAGTGATGAATTGTCTATCTTGGATTGCTATTCTATGCTCACTAACATGCAGCGGTTTGTGGGAAGTGGTAAGGATGTAAAACACCCTCTACCACCTTCTAAACCCAAGGAAATGGCTAAGGATTCGACATTGACTATGAAAGGATATTCACTTTTCTTGGCAAACAAAGCACTCGAAGGTAAGGATGTCTCCTTGTAGAGACCTATTCACAAGGACATCATCGTGGGTAGAGTTACCTATGGTGACTCCGGAGACCCAACGGTAGGTGCTTTCAATTAGATTCTTGAAAAAGGAATAAGTCGTGAGGACGACAGTAAATATACGGTGCTTGTTCTTGCTTTGTTTTGATATCTTTTGGTAGATTTTGCACGTTCTTAGTAGTTAATGAAGATTTTTGAGATGAAACTCTTATGGATTGATGAATTTGAGTTCTAGTCTCGTTCTTTTTTAGTGAAAGGATATAGGGATTGTTGGCAACAAAGTATTTTTGAAAAAGAGAGAAAAGGGGGGAAAAACACTGGCCACGTGTCACACCCGTTGGCAAGAGGGGGACCTCGTGCTGAATTCTGGCACAACTCATTCCTCTTGGTACAGGCCATGTTGAATTCGGGCATAGGCTGTGCTGGATGTTTGGTACGAAGGCGCCTAGTTACAGATTTAAAATTTTGCGATTTTTGGGCAAAAAAATCAGCCTTTTGAATTTCAAAATTTGGGCTAAAACATGGAATTCTTGGCTCATTAATCCAGAAAAATCTTTGTCTTCCTCTCAAGTGTTGGTGTAAATAGTAGTTCAACAACTTCCTTATGCATAAATTGATTGGTACTTTATGTCCCTCTTCCTCCCCAATTTTAAAAAATGGCATACCTCTTTTTCATTCACATTATTTGCTAGAATTTTTTATCCATAGTACATTACCTTACCCATAGGATATATTTAGCTCATTAACATTTCTCAAGAACACTCTCTGATCTGACCTCAGATGCATGTGTTTTCCGGAGCATTTAACATCTCTTTTGTAATCATTTTGTGGTAAGATTGCTAGATTTAGGTAGGTTT
>JAULKM010076429.1:0-11748 GCA_032355605.1 Rubia tinctorum
CCCCCGAGCCAAGTAGAATGTGAAAGAATTGTCCATCGACCCTCCTCCAAAAATTGTCCATCCTAATTAAGCTGAATGTGGAAGAATTTTGTTCATCTCATTTAATAGCTTCGCGACGCCCTCTGCTGTGGTCGGTTCCTCTGGGAAATAAATTCCATCCACCGCTAAATCAATTCCTCTGCGAAATCTACTATGCGAGCATAGAAGACATCATCTGCGGTAAAGACATATTCCCTAACCAAATCATTGTATCCTCCACCGCTAAGCAGCGTTGCTTCTGCCATGTTTATTTTCCTTAAAGCATAATCAAATTGCCACAAATACAATTCAATCACGCCCTAGGGCTAAAGAATTTGCAGTTAAAACGTACTCTTCGGAATACAATTAATAAATTAAACCAAATAATCCCAATCTAGAGAACTAAAATCATTCACTCACCAAAGAAGAGTGTGTGAGGGAGATGATGGTAATTGGAGAAGGGTGTACGGAAAATCCGAGAATGTTCAAATGGAAGATGAAAGGGATTGAAGTGGATCGGCTCCACAAAGACAAAAATTTGTAGAGGAGAAAGACTTAGTTAAACGGTGTCGTTTTACCTTGGGCACATGGGGGCATATCAAAATTGGGCACACTAGATCTGAAGCGCTACTTACTACTTTCACATGGCGAAATAGTCGTCGTAATTTGGGCACAAAATCACAATTTAGTATGTCAAAATCAAAAGAAACGTTAAATGGGTATTTGTTCTCCTGATAGGTTGTCATTTTTCATAGTTCATGGAATTTTTTCACTTATAAATTGTATTGGGTAATGGCAAAATATTCGAAAAGACGGTCTTACCAATTACCATAATCATATGGAAAAAAATGAAATGAAATTATAATCATAGAAAGTTAAAACATATGAGATGGTCTCCTTTGATTTAGCCTAAACTTTATGCAGGAGTCTCTATGCAATTCTAGCTATATTCTAGATCTAAGGACCTATATCTAATAATTTTACAGGGACCTATCTCTAATAATTTTACAGGGACCTGTAACTAATATTTTTTCAGGGGTTTTTTTGTCCAATCTTTTTCCAATAATTTTCCAGTCATCTGCAGCCTACAAAAGATTTTTTTTTAAAATTGAAACGAATATTAAAAATATTTTTAAAATTCCAAAAATTAATATGATCATCAAACTGAAAATTATAAATATCAGCAAAAAATAGCAGAATATCAATGAAAAATCATAAATTATCAATTAAAATATTGCAGAAAAAAATATGTTTAAAAAATAAAAAGCAAAAAATATAAAATAAATAAAATAAAAATCAACAAAATTTTGAAAAAAACATCGATTACGACTAACAAAACATCAACAAAAAATCATAAAAACATAAAAAAAATAAAAAATAAAAATCAACAAAGATTCAACTATCAATTTTAAAAAACTACAAAAATCAACAATATCAACCAAAAGATAAAAACATCAATTCCTATCACCTAAAATTCACCCAAAAATGAAAAACGTCAACATAAGAAATTTAAAAAAACATATGTCACCCAAAATTATAAAATTCAACTTGTATCACTTGGAACTCACCGAGAAAATGAAAAACATGAACATGAGAGAACAAAAAATATATATCAACCCATATAACCAAAAAACTAAAAAACATCGATTCATATAAACTAAAACTCACTTGAAAAATGAAAAACATGAACATGAGTAAAACCTAAAAACATCAACAACAAAACTACAGTACATTAAGAGTATAAATTAATCTCTCAAAAAATCATAAAATATCAATTTTTTAAAATTACAAATATCAACCTACATCAACAAAAAGGTACAAAAATAAATTTCTAACACCTGAACCTATCCAGAAAATAAAAAACATCAGCATAAGAAAAATGACATAACAAACACCAACTTCTATTACCAAAACCTCAGCCGGAAAATGAAAAAATATCAATATGAGGGAATTTAAAAAAAACTACAAATATCAATCCATATCACCCAAAAAACTACAAAACATCAATGCATATCTATTAAATATCACCAAAATAATGAAAAATATCAACATAAGAGAAAAAAGCTACAGACATCAACAAAAAGTTACAGTACCTCAACAATAAAAAAACTAAAAATATCAATCCATATCACCCAAAAAACTACAAAACATCAACGCATATCAATTAAATGTCACCCGAATAATGAAAAACATCAACACAAGAGAAAAAAAACTACAAACATCAACAAAAAGTTACAGTACCTCAACAATAATAATTCTTTTTAAAAAAAGACCTGTTGGGATTTAAACTCAGGTCTCTAACCTCAAAACATAGAGTAACAACCACTACACCAAAGACTCTTATTGAACATATAGTCAGTCCAATAATATTAAACCTCAACATGTACATCAAACATTTATTGTTGATTATTATCTAAGTCAAACACTAGTAAAACTCAGCTTGTATTTGAAAAATATAAACACGAAATTAAACATCAAAATAAACAACTAGAGTGAGATTCGAACCCTAGACCTCTAATCTCAACAACAGGAGTACTAACCACTACACCACAAAACCTATATTGATCATTCACTCAGTCAAATATTATTAAACCTCAATAAATCTCTTTTAAAAAAACATAAATGAACCTCACCTCTAGTACGTGAAACATCCGCCCTTCCGTCGTCCGTCGCTATCGTCGTAATCTTCCGTCACCACGGCCATCCCCACGTGCAAAACACGCACAAGACTTTTTCTTCACCATCCACCTTAGCCACATCCGACACTGTCCAACTCCGCAACCTCTGACGTTGTCCGCCTCCGCCACCTCCGATGTTGTCCAATGCAGCAGTCTGTCTGCCGTTCATCCAACGCCGTTGCCGCCAGCCTCTGCCACAAGAACACAACGATAAACAAGGCCACACATGGACTCCATGCGACTCACACGTCGTCCCCAATTGAGGGCGTGAACCTCACACGCTCTTCTTCCCCCTCAGAACTTTCGTTGTTTTTGCCTCGCCATCGTTGTTCAACTTTAAAAACCTAGATTCATCGCCTCACACCTCTTCGCCATCGCCACGCACCTCATCATCGTCGTTCACCTCATCGCCGTTGTCGTTCGCCTCGTCGCCGACGTCTGTAAATCCATCGCTAGGCTTCCACTGTGACGACAATTATCGTGACGTTCTGTGCGACATTTATTCAGAAAATCTGACATTTGAGTGATGCTGTCACTAGACTTCCACGACGAGGCAGTGGTTGGAGGCTAGGGTTTTGGCGACTACGATTATCACAAATTTCTGGCAGTTTCTGGCCAGATTCTGGCCATAGGTGGCAGTTACCGGCGGTTGGTGGTGGTTTCCCATTGGTTGCATATTGAAGATAAAAAGGAGAAAAATGAAAAATTTTGAAATTTTGAAATTTTAAAATATATAATATTTTAGAATTGCACAATAGGTCCCTAAATTTATCAGCTTATTTTAGGAAAAACCCAATTCCAAATGAAACCTCTTATAATTGCACAATAAACACTGGCCTAAAGTTTACGTTGCCTAACACCAGACTTTGTGGAAATATTTTAGTTGCAATATTAAAAAATTATTATAGATTGTGCAATAGTTATATGTTTATGACCCAATCAATGCAACCCAAAAATTTTATCTTGATTTTTTCTAATTTTCAGTTTAGACCTTGGTCTTTGCATAACTTATGGAAAGACCGTTATTCAAGTATCGGAGATTAAATTAAATATTTAATTTTAAAAAATCAAAAATCAAAAAATATTATAATTCTTATATATTTATATATATTGTTTCACATTCATATACACATTATACTTGTTTAGCTTATAAAATATAATGTTTAATGTTTAAAAAAATATAATGTTTAAGGTAAAAAGGAAAGTAATTTATTAATAAGCATATGGATTAATCATCTTTTCTAAAACTTTCCCTACCTCCGTTTCATTGGATGTGGCACCATAACATTAGGTGGTTGAATTTAAGTGAATAAAATGAGTGGATGAAATTGAATTTAGAAAGGAAAAGGTAGAATGAGCGGATAAAATTAAAGAAATTTTTCCATAAAAGGAAAGTGTGTCAAATTTACAAAAACAAAAAAATGTGTTATATCCAATAAAACAGAAGTAATATTATTATTTTTAAAATAAAATCAATCACTCTGATAGGTGTTGGGAAAAAACCCAACAACTAGCCTCTAGCAATAATAAACTTATTGCAAGAAAATCTAAATTAAATGTCAATAAGACTGATATTAATGATTAGAGATAACATAGTTCACTTGATCACGATATATGTTTTCAAACTGTAAACACTATGAAAAACATAGATCATCCAAATAAATGGAACCCCTAAAATACAAACAAAAACATAACCACGAACATACGATCTGAACAACCAGATTGAGAACAATACATTGACGCAAACAAATAAATCGAGTGATAATCACGAATACAATAATCTAATCGATCAGATCGAATAACAAAATAAATGTATGAAACAAATTCTACACTTATTCAATAATATAAGAAAAACTATAATTAAATAAAAAAATTCCCGTCTCCTCATCATAATGGGAAGATGAGGAATTAAAGATTGAAGAAAAAAAAGGTTTTGAGACAGAAGTTTGGAGGCCGTGGAAGGGTTTAGAAAAGAGTCTGTTTATGCAATTTTGTTATTATTTATATTAGTTTTGAATATTTACTGATTTACTTTACTCGTCAAGTAATTTATCTAATTCAATATTTTAAAAGCCTACATAAGATTATCATAATTCTTATTTTACTATGCAACCATAAGACCAATTGCAATGGTAAAAATACAAGTTGTTTCATACCATTAAATATATTATCAGAGTACTATCGCGCGTTGCACAAAGTTATTAAGTAAAATATTAGAATTAATTTTTTTGTACACAAAGCATTTTACATTTAAATTGAAAATAAATAATTTAATTTAAAAATTAAAATTTTAGTCATCTAAGAAAAACGATTTGAGATAGTTAGAAATCGTTAAATATTAAAGACAATAAAATTTGATTATTTTTATAATATTTCATTCAAATTATTTTAAAAATATTTATTTATATGTTGAGATTCATTTTAAAAATCTATCATAATTATATGTATCTCATTGCAATAAATAAAAGTAATATCAAATGACCTTATTAGTCTCACCAATTATAAAATATTCACATTTAACATTTAGTCAGTCTAAAACAAGACATTAAATTAATAACATGTATACATATTTCTATCGAAGTACTCTATTAATGCATTAAAAAAATTTAAGATTTTGTTATTTCAGATTATATCACATGTCCCTCCACCAAACAAAAAAGGGTGCCACGTGTACCTCCACCAAACAAAAATATATACAGCTATGAGTGGGATATGTGGATCAATGGAAGGCTGCCACGCATCAATGGCTTAGACAAAAAAAAAGGCCACATGTGAGCGGCCCCAGGTCTGACGCATAAAGGGGCCACGCCGGTTTCTTAGAAGGAAACCATCGTAAGAAACCGCTATACATACCACCATTATGGCATTTCAGTTTCTAGAGCGATTTTTAAAATTATGAAACCACCACTGCACTACACATGCTCTAATGAAGTACTAAATTATTATTCTAATGACAAAATCTTCTTTAAAACAACAAATACAAATACAATCATTTTTAAATGTGATTCTGCTAACACAGAGTCTTGTTTTAGGTAGGCTAACTTTTAGGTCAGAAATTATTATGTAATTATAAGAAATTTCATTTGGTACGGGTTTTTTTAAAAAATATGCCTAAAATTTTAGGGACCTACTGAACAATTATCAAAATGCTATATTTATCACAAAATAATAGATTTTTCATTTTTCATTTTTTCTCTGCAGCTGATCGGAAACCGCCTCACAATAAGGGTGTTCATGGGTCGGGGCGAGTCGTCTGTCCCGGCCCATATTGACCCAAAATTTTGGGACAAATGAGTCGGGTCGGGTCAAAATTCTCATAGTTTAGGGTAAGGTCGGGTCGGGTCAGACTGGGTCATGGGTCGACCAAAATCGACCAAAATTATATAAAAATAGTAAAATTTTTATAATTTATTTAAATAAAATATATTATTTTTAAAATGTAATAATATTTAAATAATAAATTAAATATGATTTATTTTTATATAATTTAAAATAATAATATTATATTATATTTAATTACATATTATTCACTTAATAAAGAAAATACAATTATTTTTTTAGTTAGAATACTTTTAATATTTCATTTAAAGAATATATTTTTACTAAAATTTATTTATACAATTATGAATATGTATTTCATATATTAACAAATATATTATTTATAATTAATAGTAGTTTTGCAAAATTATTTTTAGTTTTATAAAATAAAATAAAAATGTTAAATTTGTTTATGAATTAAATTAATGGCGGGAATGTTGTATTAAACTAATTCTTTTTATGATTTTTTTCAAGAAAATGGGGTAAAATTGCAAATGGGTCAAAATGGGTCGATTTGGGTCAAAATCCGACCGGCCCCATTTTGACCCGACCCACATCGACCAAAATGAGACATTGACCCGACCTGAGCTATATGGTCAAGTCAAAATAGGTCGGGTAATTTGAACACCTCTACCTCACATATCGGTAAATGCTACCGGAACGCCGGCAATCACCACCAGACGCCAGAATCTCACCGCACATCTGCCCGCTTAACGGCTTCATCGCAATTCTTCTTCTTCCGTCGGCAAAATCAATGCGTCTCCGGCGATCTGGTTCTTCTTCCCCGGCGATCGATGCGACTCCTGCGGTGGTGGTGACCTAGCTCCGACGAGGCCGCGCTTCTGTCGTTGCCGCCGGTTGGAGAAGACGCAGCCGACGGTGAGTTCCGCCGCTGCATTTCACAACGTCATGCCCTAGGTCAAGGTGAGATCAGAGAATCAGAGTTTATGTGAGAATCGGAGTTGGAAAAATATTCAATTGAGTCGGAGTTTACAGACGTTGAGGTGAGTTCACCATTTCAGTGAGATCCAATTTGAGTCTGTTGCTGCCGACAGGGAAGAAGAACTCACTGACAGTGAGATTCACGTGACAGCGATAGAAGACTCGCGCGTATTTACACGCGCGAGATTTTTATTTTTGCGAGACTTTCTAGCGCGTGTATTCAGACCTTGTCGGCGGCAGACGACGGCTACGGTGAGGTTTAAATATCTATTTTTCCAATGACATAATGAGGTTTCATATTTACTTGACTAAGATTATTAATAAGAAAGATTGTTTGGCCTAGTGGTTAGTACTCTTGTTATTGAGGTTATAGATTTGGGCTTCGAATCTCATTATGACATTTATTTTGAAGATTTTATGTTCTTGATGTATTTATTGTGCAATTATTGTAAATTTCATTAGGGATATGTTTTTTAAAATATCCAGATAAATATAGGGACCTACTGTGCAATTATCAAAATAGTATATATAATACAAAAATATCTGAATTTTCATTTTTCTTTCCTCCTCTTCTAATTGAAAACCGCCTCCGACAGAAGGTTACCACCGATTCTCGCCGGAGTTCCGTCAGATTTCCACCGCCTCCGTTGACATTCTCTTTCGCCGGATCTCCGTTGCAATTCTGCTGGATTTCTGTTGCAATTCCGCCAGCGAGATCTCCATTTTCTGGCGCTGCTCGATTCTCCGACACTTCTAAATATGTATCGTTTCTAGTCAAAAACTCAAATGTTTTACTTGTAGTTACTGTAAAGTATAAACCCCCATCCTCATATTATTCTAATTAAACTCCGTCTTTCCATATACATGGAAAGACAGTGTTTCCCAAAAAATTGACATTAATTAAACTAAGCTAATAAAAATAAAAATTATCAAACAAATTTAATTTATTAACTATATACTCAATCAATAAAAATAAGTGGTAAACTTATCACACAGCATAAACCTTATCAAACAAATCCTTAGTTCAACGAGCGACACCTTAATTATGTTTTAATCCTTTCTTGATACCACATCAAACAAATGAATACCTATCGACCATTTCGATCTCCGGTGCAGCAGAGCCGACAATTTCTTCAGATGAAGTACTCCCATCACTATGGAAGTCAGTCGGAGAATCTGGAGGATGAAATGATGGCTTAGGAGGCAGCGACAATCCTTCAACATCACCCTCAAGCATGTGTAGGACATCTCTCATGGAGGGCCTATCGTCAGGACTCATCTGTATGCACCATAATGCAATCAAAATAAGTTTCTTTGCTATCTCTTTGTCGCCATCTTCATCAGTTACTTGATCTTCAATTTCAATGACCTCCCCTTGATCCAACTTATCATATACCCAAGAAGGGAAGTAAACCTGACTTGAATGTTCCACGTGATCTTTAAAATTCCTTCTCCTTCCTCCCATCTCCAGTAGTAACATTCCGAAGCTGTATACATCAGATTTGTGAGACACTCTTCCAATCTTCTTGTAAAACAACTCAGGAGCTATGTAGCCTAATGTTCCTCTAATGGCTGTAAGAGTTGCGAGACTGCCCTTCTGCTTTGAGTATAACTTAGCAAGTCCGAAATCTGAGATTTTGGGCACGAAATGCTCATCAAGTAAGACGTTGTGGGGTTTGATGTCAAAGTGCAGTATCTGCATGTTGCATCCTTGATGCAAGTACTCGATCCCGCGAGCGGTGCCAACCGCGATCTCAAATGCTTGCTTCCAACTAAGGGAAGCAGCACCATTTGAGCTCCTAGAAAAAATGAACTTGTCGAGGGAGCCATTGGACATGTAATCATAGACTAGGGCATGCTTTGAAGAGGTTATACAGAATCCGACAAGCCTCACCACGTTGACATGGTGAATTCTTCCAATAGTTGCAACTTCATTGATGAAGTCTTGTCCACTGCCTTTCGATGTACGGAGCATTTTGACAGCAACCAAGCTTCCACTTCGCAATTTCCCTTTATACACCAACCCATACCCGCCCTCGCCCAATTTCTCCCTGAAATTATTGGTCATTGCCTTTATTTCTTTGTATGAGTACCTCAATGGTATCAGGTCGTGGTTTCCTTCTAGGAACTGTTCTACTTGATCATATATTGACAAATGCCTCCTACGCCACTTGTATACAAGAAAAGCCACCGATAGAAAAATGATGATAACACTTCTTGATGTCATCGCAAGGACTGTAAAAACAGAATCATAAGAAATCCATTGGTTAGTTGTTTGATTGGTTAATCACATTTGAGGTTTTCTTTGAGAAGTAAATGAATTTCCAAACCTTACCAGCAACTTTTACTCCAATGGCCCAAGGACCTAGATGATGAAAAACATCCAAACATTATATTTGGAAGCATTAGTAAAGAATGTTTACGGTCGTCACAGAAAGGATGATAGCTTGTTATTAAAGAATCGTAGGGTTACATACAAAGTATAAAATTTTAATAACTATTGAACTAGAAATACATTAGTAGTTAAAAGAGAATTCAGTTTAGAACTTAATAATTCTAACTTAGTTCTACCTAGATTGACTTGGATTAGTGTTTCATGAAGTTCAATATATTTTTTATTGATGTGGTTGGTTCCTTCTAAATGATGGTGATGATCAGAAGTCAGCATCCCCCGGTACTCCTCTCCTAGACTCCTACAGTAAAAGCCCTGGATTGAATCTTGGGTAAAAACTTTGATACTTAAGTTAGAACGTTCCTTATTTGGGAGTATAATTCTAGGGATACTTTGTGACATACATTGTTCTCTCAATTTCTCCTCTATTTATAGACTCTTTGAACCATAGCTACAAGAGTAGCATTTGACACGAGAGTCGTGGTGATCGTGGCCATCGCATGGTGGCTACAATGTGTCTTCCTGGTATATACAATTAGCCACGATCTCCTAGTCGTGGCCCCTATGTCGTTTACGTGTTGCGTAATTTGCGTTGTGGATTTCACGTTCCCATTTTTCTAGTTTGTTGGTATAAGATACAACACCGTTAGATTGTTGGGGCAGTTCGTGTGTGAGATGGGCCTACCATTTGGGCCTTAAGCATACCATAAGCCCCCTCCCATCCACGAAGTGTTGAGGGGCAAGCACAAAGTTGTTTTGTGCATGTGCAAAGACGAGCAATCATGAAGATTGAATTCATTGAGTATTGTGAAATCGTGTGGTCAGTGGTCTTGTTGCGTGATGCGTCCTTAGAGCCTTCGTGAGTAGTAAAAAATTATGAATCTCCCAAATTCCAACATTTGAATAATGAACACTAGCTATTTGCTCTTGACAGTTGGAAGGGATTTTTTTTTGAATTTTGAAATTCCCAATTTGAAGCCATGATGTATATATTCTGGAATCATTTACCATAGGTGGGAAACCTAAGAGGCTCCACATAAGTAGCATAATCATTGCATGTGACTCTTTCTCTCTCTTTGACATGTGTTCCTTTTTTGTAACGCCGCCATCTTTTCCACTTCCGTGATATTGAAAAGTAACTCTTTCTTGTGACAGCTGTATCGTTTGCATGTTTCAATAACAAGGATCTGA
Organism: Rubia tinctorum; assembly: GCA_032355605.1. Lineage (NCBI taxonomy): Eukaryota > Viridiplantae > Streptophyta > Magnoliopsida > Gentianales > Rubiaceae > Rubia > Rubia tinctorum. Next base: position 10,540 of record JAULKM010076429.1, read on the forward strand.
ATGTTTGTGATGATACCTGCGCCCAAGGCCCAGTCGATCATTGACCACCGCAATATCGATGGGCCAAAGTGGCTCACACGATGAGTATATTTTAAATATATTCCAACATGGATACTATGATCAGTATTCCAACTATACTCGAATACTATTACCTCTTATGCAAAAAAAGGAAATCCAAATCCTAGTTAATTTTGGAGATCTTATAGGATCTCTCCCCTATAAATATACCGGTACGTTTAGCCTTTTGATTCATTAACAATTCGATACCTACTTCATACGGCTTGGTAACTTATGAATTGGATAATGTATCACCAAGAACCTCCCGGCGACTAGTTCTTGTAATTCGGCAATTGAAGATCGACGATTCATCACTGACTGTATCTCAAGCCACATAAGGTGGCACGCTCGGTGCAACCCGTTAAATATGATAATGGATTCACTCGGTGTTTTATGTGTGATTCTACTAGCAACACGTTGCGCAGAAGTGAGCGATTATGGAACTCGAGTGCAAGCATTAGTGAACAAAGTATAATCACCGTACATATAACTTACTAGCGACGATCCAAGCCTAGTAACAGAGTAGTAGCTAACCATGGATCAAAACCTAGGGGCATAGTTGCGACTAGTGTTTCAACTAGCAAAGGTTTAATCTTTAGACCAATCGCAAGTGCTACAATTTAAGGCCTGATTCTTGGTCGCGTTAGAACATCGTTTAAACCCGGAGTGAGCTCAGGACCTATAGTATCGAATCTCAGACCTAGGATTGATTGACTGGTAACTGAAGTTTCAGACGATTTGGAGATGGAAGATTACCATCGATGAACCCAACGAAATCGTCTCTCAGCATGCAGAGCAGTACCTTCGATGATACAACTCGGTGCTATCCCGGATGATTCAACACCAATTCACAAGATGAAGCCTCACAAATGGTGCAAGCCCTCGTGGCAGTAGGTTTCCAATTCAAAGCTCCATCTTCGATGGTGAACCAATCGACATCTGTACCAGCACCTTTAATCCCAGCTCAGGTGAAATTTGTCCCAATAGGAACCCTAGTTCCATCATCTCATGAAACACTACTAACGCAGATGACCACCTAATCTTCTATAGTAGCTGTAAAGTCCAGATTTATCTAAATTGGCAATTTGTGGAAATTATGCAAATATGGATAGTTTGTGTTGAAGAAGGAATGTTGGTGATATAAGGAAGGTG
>JAULKM010076439.1:0-11748 GCA_032355605.1 Rubia tinctorum
CCATTTTGGACTCGAGTGGGCACCATCTCACCCTTATCATTTTCAACCACCGTCACCCCACTCTTCTTTGGAACCACTTGCGTTGGACTTACCCATTTGTTATCCAAAATTGGATAAATCATCCTGGCTTGAAGCAATTTGAGGGTCTCTACCTTTACCACCTCCATCATAGGTGGATTCAAACAACGCTGAGGTTGTCGCACGGGTTTTGCATCCTCTTCCAACAAGATTCGGTGCATGCAAGTGGACAAGCTAATACCTTTGATGTCGGCAACAGTCCATCAAATTGCTTCCTTATTTGTCCCAAAAATCTCCATTAGCTTCTCCTCTTGATCCTTGGTAAGTTTGCTCAAAATAATGACTGGGTGTGTTTCCCTTTCCCCAAGAAATGCATACTTGAGGTCACTTGGCAAAGGTTTGAGCTCAATCACCCGGGCTTTCATCATTGATGACAAGAGTTTCAGTTTCTTGGATTCCCCTAAAGGTAGAGGAAGATGGTTTGAATTCGTATTTGGACGATCATCCAAGTCCTCAAAGCTTTCCTTCAAGTTAGTAATCATAGAATATAAATTATGATTATCACATTCAAGAGCAACTAACAAGAAATCATCACCACTCAATTCAAAAAAATCTTGCACTATATCCGCTATAACATCTAAAGCATAGCAAGCATATTGCTCATTAGGATACTTCATAGAGACATTTATGTTAAACTCTACTTTAATCCCATCGAATTCCATGGTGAGGGTATCATTATGCACATCAGTCATTGTCTTAGAGGTTTTCAAAAATGGTCTCCCCAACAAAATTGGGGCAGCATGTTTATCATGCTCTATATCTAAGACATAGAAATCCGCGGGGAATATTAAGGAATTCACCTTAACCAACACATCCTCAACAATCCCTTTGGGATATGCACTAGAACGATCGGCTAATTGGATAACCACCCCGATTTTATGCAATGTACCTAACTTGAGGCGCTCTTACAAAGAATAAGGAATAACATTTATTGATGCGTCCAGATCAAGCATGGCCTTTTCAAAATGGGTGTTTCCTATCATGTAAGGGATGGTAAACATACTAAGGTCGCCACACTTAGTTGGTAACTCCCTCTTGCACAAGGCGGAAACATGTTCTCTCTTTCCTTTTTTAAGCTTATTCTGGCCCCCTGCTTTCTATTCACAGTACGTAATTCTTTAAGAAACTTTGCATAACTAGAAATTTGTTCAATGGCATCTAAGAGTTGGATATTTAGCTCACATCTACGAAAGACTTCGTAGATGTCCTTGTTGTTTTCTTTCTTCTTCTTCTCCTTCAAAGCCTCTGGAAATGGTGGTTCCGATTCATAAGGAGGAAATTCTACCATCTTCGCCTTCTTGTGAGGTGGGGATAATGGTACGGAAACAGCCGTTGATGCTTCAATGGTAATTTCCCCTTCTTTACCTTTCCTTTCCTCACTCTTTATTTGGTGATTCTCTTGGCTTCTCCATCAATTTATTTTTCCAACACTTCAACCGCCCCGGGTGTAATTTCAACACTTTCATCACCTGGGTATTCACAACCTCCTTACCACTTATCAATGTGATGGCATTTGCATTTTTTTTAGGGTTGAGCTCCGGTTGAAATGGAAGTTCTCCCGAGTCTCTAGTCTCCATCCGACTCAAGATATGAGCTATTTGGCTCATTTGGGTCTCTAGGTTTTTGATGCTAGAGTAAGTTTTCTCTCGGTATTCCTCAGTCCCTCAATCTTTCTTGCACACATTGACAATTTCCTGAGAGCTTGCATGATTTCCTCCTTTGATATTCCCAAGATTTCTTCTCTATACCCTTGGCTCCCATGCCACTCCATGGCACTCACTTCCTCTTCATAGTAGACTTGAAAATTCAAACAAAAGTCTGTGGAGTATGGAGAATAGTAAATCTCGCAAGACTTGACATGAGGTTTTTCCTCCGATTGAGTAATAAATGCTTTTACCATAGAAGTGAGATTGGACACTTGGTCTTCAAGTTTTCCATGGTGGTTGGGGTCGTTCCTCCTCAATTCGACCCTTGGGCTAAAGTTCCTTAATTCTTAGGCTAGCTCTTCATAAAGATCTATAGCTTCTCCAGAGGATTTCATTCCGAGCGAGCCACCACAAGGTCCCCTCACCAGCCGTTGGTCTTGATCAAGAAGATCATTGTAGAAGTAGTAGACTACATCACCATCCAAATAGCCATGGTATGGACAACTTGCGAGAAGCTTCTTGAATCTCTCCCAATAGTCATAGAAGGATTCCTCATGCCATTGGATGATGTTACTAATGTTTTTCTTCAAAGCGGCGGACTTTGATGCCGGGAAGTACTTGGATAGAAACTTCTTCTTCAACTCAATCTAAGAAGTGATACTCCCGAGTGGAAGATAGTGTAGCCAATCTCTTGCGGCATCTCTCAGGGAGAACGAAAATACCTTCAACATATATAGCTCCTCATTGACCCCATCGGGAAGCATCCCACTACACATCATGTAAAAATCAAGAAGATATTTTTTGGGATCTTCCCCTTGCCTACCAAGGAATGACGGTATCAAGTGAATTAACACGGACTTCAATTCAAAATGCCCGTGAGCTCAAACCGCCGGATATGTGATGCACATAGTTTGGGGCTCAAGATTGGGAGCCATATAGCCTCCCGCATCGGTACTTGCCTAACCGGGACTTCTCTCCTTTACTGGGGAGGAAGTTGAGGTACCCCTGCCGGGTACTCACCTTCTTGCTCCATGGAGGTTGAAGATGTGGAAAAATGGTCACTAGGAGAATTGATATTCACACTTTCCAATGAAAGTTTCCTAGCCCTTCTAATATTTAACTCTAACTCGGGGTCGTAATGTAGGGATTCTTTTGATAAGGATCGCGTACGAACCAAGCTCCAAGAACTCGAACAATACGTCCCCGAATCAAACAAAGGTCAAATAAAAACTAAACAAAAAAAGCTAACAAATATTCACAACTAGTACATATTCAAACATAGAATGCTCAAACACTTAACAATAAATGCCCTGTCCCCGACAGCGGTGCCAAAATTTGGGAGGTCGTCGCCGTACCTCTCAAAGATGCAAATTTTAAGCCCTTATTGCTTACTAACTACAACTAAGTAGCTAGTGGCAAGTCGGGATCATCCACATGGATATGAGATATTATCAAGTGTTTGCTCATAAAATGGTAAATACTACGCTGGATATATAGATATTTATATATATATATATAAAAGCACATAAAAATGGCAGTTTTGGGTTTGGGTTTCCTAAATTAACAATTTAAAGACAAGTTAACCTAACAAAGCATACACTAACAAGAACGAGATTAAGTATGAATTACGGAGTCTTGAGGGTAATTGACTTACACTTCCAAACCTTCTATCTATCATTGACATATAACCTATCTGACACCTTCACTACTTGCTGTGAAGATAAATCTTCTATTCTTCTTTGATGATAGTTTACTAGAGTGAATTAAACATCTCTAGGTAAAACTCACTATTGACCCCTTTAGTTGTTCAACACCTAAAGGTATCTTATTAATGGCATTAAGTTCAAAGAATCAACAAACTTGGTAACACTTATAAACACTATACCGTGTCTAAGCATTGAACCAATTCATGCATTTATACGAGATTAGCCAAGAACGTTCAATGCTCATAAACATCTCTCGTTTGCTACACAAAATAAACATGACAGCGAATTTGACATTATCACATTCATCTAGCAATTATAAAATCACCAACAACATTAGAAGCCCTAAACAATGCTTTTGGATTTCATATCAAAGAGGGAAGAATTAATTACTTTCATCAAACCCTAACACAATATCATACAAGCATTTCATATACTCAAACTTCCAATATCATAAATGAATTCAATAACCCATTTCAACACAATAAATGCACAATAGATAAAGCATTAAATAGCTTATAAACAAGTCTCAAGACATGGGGTTGGAAGCCTAATCAATTGCTCCCAAGGTTATATTTAGCTACTAGAGTACATACTAATTAACAACAGAAAATCAAACATGAATTCAAGATGAAACTAGGGTAGAAAATGGAAGAAATCTAGGATTTTTCGCAGTAGAGAATCAGGAGAAAAGAGTTGGGGAAGAAGAGAAAAAATGATGAGTATTTATAGTACAAAAACCCCAAAAAGTAAATCTAGCAGGTGGCCGTCATGACTCACCATGGCTAGAGTACTCTGCCCTCAAGTGATTTAATCTCTCTGGTCTTCATGTAGTCTTCTCTTCTTCCTTTCTCTGGGTCTTCAAAAGTGTTCATAGTCTTCAAAATGGAGGCTTCAAAGTCTTCAAATCTTCAACAATTACCTCATCTCACGGAATTCTTATTACATGTGACAAAAGCAATAAAATCACTCTCAATTCTAATAATAGGAATTCAAGGTAAAATTGAGTATCCAAAGCATAAAAATCTACAAAAATGAGTACAAAAGATCCCAAAATAACTATATAAAATGGACTCACCAAATATCCCCACACTTAAATCTTACTCGTCCTCGAATAAGAAAAGATCCAAGCATAAGAACAATCTTACATGTCCCTATGCTAATACTAATATTTCCCCCAAAGCAAAATCTCACAAAACTCTCAACTTTCTAATTTCCCAAGAGTATATATCACACAAATCCCTTTTTTCTTTAATCTACCCATATATACTATCAATCCCCTATTTCATTGAAGCGATTTCTAATCCCGAATTGATATTCCCCAAAAGTCAATGGTATCAAGTGAAGCTAAAAATCAAATATTAAATGTTCAACATAAGCTTCACTTTATACCAACAACACATATACCCAAAAACAAACGAAGCACACCAAAAATAAAAAACTTAATACCTTGTTTCGTTTTCCCCTGCTAACTTACCCAATCCCAAGAAGAGCCATGATGTTAGGCTACCCGATCAACAAATTTTCAACCGCAACCTTATGACTCCAACGCTGGAAAATAAGTAGTTAGTAACAAACTTTCATTTTCTTTTCTCTCTTTCTCTCATTTTGCCTAGGAGCCCTTTTGGGTTTTCATCCTAGCCACACATCATGTTTTTTAGGCTCACATCTCACCCACATTTAGCCTCTCATTTTTTCCTAGGCCACCCTTTCAGGTTTTCGACCTATCCGGGACCCCAATGTTTCCTAAATTGCACTCTCGGGTTTTCAACTTAGCGGGTTTATTTTTATTCTTTATCTCTTTTTTTTCTTCAAAATTTCCAAAATAATGGATTTACTTCATAATCAAAAGAAAAATACGATGAAGAAAATTTAAAGCATCCAACATCCCAAAAGTAAAAAAATCCTAAATAGAAATCATCCGAAAATAAGAAAAACAAATCCAAACATCTGAAAAACAAACAACTACCCCCTCCTCACATTGGAATCCTACATTTCCCTCAATGTATACAAAACAGGGTGAAATTACAAGAAAAAGAAACTGAGGGGGGTATGCAAGAAATAAGTGCTCACTATCCCTGATGGGAAGAAGAGCCACCATCTCCGTACTGCCGTTGGTACTCGGCCATCCAAGCCTCATTGCGCCGACGTGTGTCTCTGCAGCGTGCTGCTCTAGGATCAGGTCCGGTGGAGCCACCGACATGTGCTCGCATGTCCCAAACTGCTGATGCAAGCTGGTCGATTTCCTCATCCTTGTCTAAAATGTTGCGCAATATGTATGAACTGTGGTTGTACACCATACTGTGCAGATGGGAAATTGAGGCTGTCAGATGCTGCTGAGTGTGGTCGTGACTGCCCTGCATCGGGTCCAACATCATCCAATCTGACTGAGGGCGGTGCGGAGACTGCTGTGGCAACTGATGCTGTATCGGGTCCTGCTGCGGCAGGTCTATGGAAAAGGGAATGACGCCTTCATCAGAATCAATGGGGAGGTTTCGAAGCTCCCGCTTAAACCTCCTGCTACACTCCCAATCTAGCTCTATCGCTAAATCTGCCACTGGTGTGTCCCACTCAAGCTTTGTATGCTGGGGTTGTGGGAGCTTTATGAAAGGGACGCTTCCAGCCCGTACAACCACTGGAATGTCCGCGAATTAGAGGTGGTCTTGATCAAATGAAAGTTGACCATCTAGGTCAACGTGATGCGGTAGGATAATCCTTGACCAATCCTCGTCAATCCATCAGGAAACTCAATGCCCAAGTGGTCTGCAAGAAGTGTAATCATGCCTCCTGCAGAGATCTCGCCCTTATCCTTCCTAGACATCTCCAGAATCTGCTCGACCCATAAATCTGCCCAAAGGCCGAATCCCGTCCCCTCACTTGCCAACTCCTATAAGAAATGGATCTCATCGTTGGGGATGTTTGTCGCTTCAGCGTGACAAAAGAGAGTCTAGGATAGGAGACGATGCACATACTGCAGAGGCAGATAAATAATGGTGTTGTTCTTGTCCCTGACATTTCTGGCCTTCTTTGCGATAACATACCAGAACAAGAAGCTCTCCTCCATAGTAGGTGGCCGTCTGTCTAAGTTGAGCCTAGCTCTGATCTCCACTGTGTTCCACCCGAACGCTGCCTCAATGCCGGAGAGAGTCATCTCGTAGGAGCGGTCATTCAAGTGGAAATGAATTAACCACTCATAGGGCATCCCATACACCTCCGTATATGTCTTTACTGTTGAAAGGAATTCTAGCATATAAGGGGATAAGTGGGCACTCCTCTAAATAAGAAGCCTCCTAGACCCCCTTTGTGAAGGAAGCATAGGATCGACTCCCTGAGCTGTAGAGCCTCCAAAGTTGCTTCATCAGCGAAGCAGGTCTTCCTAATCTTCCGAGTGGATATGGAGTCCCACCTCTGAGAATATGCGTCGGTGATCCGACGCAATCCCATAAAAAGGTCTAGGACGAGTGGTAGTGCAGGCTCAGGTGTCGGAGGAGGAGGTGGGGGTGGTGCAGATGGACCTTCTCTCGTTCTCTTATTCGAGGCCATGTTTATTAAATATAGTAAACACATCAGAGGCACAAGTAAATAAGAGATGCAATAATCACTTGGATGTTATATCAAAATATAATATTTACACTAATTAATAGGCATTAGCACAATGCATGTAAGTACATGTGCATATAATAGGACTGAACATAATACTAACTATATTATGCCAAAATAGGAAAGCTATCTAGCCTAAACAAAACTAGGCAAAAGGCAGAATTAGGCCAAAGTAAACTAACCTAATCCAGGCCAAAATTAACCTAATTGGGACCAAACTAAAGCAGAGCCTAAGTCAAATTAATAGCTAGAATGACAGCCTAAATTTCAATTATTATCAAAACAACGACCCAATTTACACCCTAAGAGCTAAGCCAAAATTTTCCACCAAAATCAAAGGACAATTTATCACAATGCACAGTCAAAATCAGGATAAATTATAACATCTACAGTCAAGTTGAAAGTCCAAAATTATCAATCCGTAATTATTTTAACAGGACAAAATTCTAACTAAAATCACAGCCTAAATTCCATTATAATATTCACATCATCCATATCAATCCAATAAAACTATTTACAACATCAATTCACAAACACCAAATTCACATGAATGACAAAACTATAACATTCTTCAAAATTTCCTAAATTATCACAAATCATGAATTGAAAGTGACAAAGCAATTAAAAAGTATGAAATTGAAGAATGTTACCGAATTGAAGCTAAGAACGGTGAATTGAATGAACCCACAACAAAATTGAACCAAAATTTAGAAATCCCCCAAAATCTAGGGTTTTGGGTTCTTGGGTTGAGGTGGATAGATTTGGGGGGGAAATGGTGGAAGATAGGTGTGGGGGAGATGGAATAGTTGTGGTTTATAGCTAATCCGGCCGAGAGTGAGCGGCGAAGAGTGGCGGAGAAGCAAAATCAGCGCGGTGAATGTTCGTGTCTGGATGTTGCAAAATTGAGAATTCTTACCTGATTTCCATCGCACTCGTGATGGGGCTATCGCGACACCTGATTCCTCCATCGCACTCGTGAATGTTTGGACCTAGAAGTTGCAAAGTTTCCATGTTCGTCGCGACTCACGAAGTGCCTTTCGCGACTCGTTATGGATCCATCGCGCTCGCGACAGACAGGGGTTTCACCCTTCAAAAGTATTCAAAACTTACTAACTTCCAAGCCTTCTCCACTTCTCATTTCCTGCAAAATCACATCAAAACACCACAGTAACAAAAACAAAACGAAAACACGAAAACAATAATGACAGAAATTGAGATTGAACCAAAATCAATGAAAAATCATGAATGATTCTCCGGACAATCAAAACCAAGTTTATTTAACATCATCGGCATGACTTACCTCCCTTGTCGGAGTTCACTTACATTGACCGGGAAGGATAGATTCGTTTCCTCTATCTGGCACGAAACACGGAGGATCCACCTCATCCCCTATCAAAACTTTATGCACATAGCTCAGTGCCACCTTATGACCTCTTAGCATATGCAGTAGCTTCTCCATTTGGTCCAAGGAAACCTCAACTTACAGAGCATTTGGGGGTTGCTCTCCCTCCCCAAGAGATGGATATTTAAGCACTTTCAGTGGCGGTTTGCACTTTTCCACCGAACTCTTCTCTAGAGAATGAGGGAAACCTACCTGTTCAGGCTTTACCTTAGACACCAAAAGGGTACTGGAAGTTGCTTCATCATGAGAATGTTAGCCATTGTTGTTTTCCTTCAAATTAGTACTCACAACATTTTCAATCACATCATTATTCATGGCAACAATTAAATGACTGCCATTGGACTCAGATACATCTTGCTTGACATAATCAAGAAAATTAATAGCTTGGTAAGAAGGATATCTAGTAGGATAAGTAACCGAATTATTTGTGTCAAATTCCATTTTCCGCCCATTGAATTCAATGGTTAATGTTCCATTATGCACATCAATTATTGTCCTTGAAGTTTTCAAAAATGGTCTACCCAACAAAATAGGTGTATTGTGCTTATCATTCTCTATATCAAGGACATAAAATCAGTGGGGAATGTCAAAAAATCCACCTTCACCAACACATCCCTCACAATACCTTTTGGGTATGTGCTAGAGTGATTGGCTAATTGAACGACAACCCCGGTTTTGTGCAAAGTGACTAGGTCTAGACTTTCATACAAAGAGCATGGAATCACATTTATAGAAGTACCTAAGTCTAGCATGGCATTGTTACCACATTTCCATCCTATCTCATAAGAAATTGTAAACATTCTTGCATCATCGCATTTATTAGGTAATTTCTCATCAAAAAGGGTCGAGACATCCTCAATTTTTCCACTCTTCTTTTTGCTTTGCGTTTTTTTCTTCCTATTGATTGTGCACAATTCTTTAATAAATTTAGCATAATTAGGAATATGCTTTATAGAGTTTATGAATGGAAAGTTTACCTCACATCTACGAAACTAGATGTCTTTGGCGTTCTCCTCATTCCTTCCTTCTTTCAAGGCTTCCAGAAATGGTGGTTCCGGTTCATATATGGGGAACTCTTTCCCTTTGGACTTGTTGTGTGGAGGGAATGAAGTTTCGGGATTCGATCCCAGCCTTGGAATGAAGCTATGTTCCTCCACTTCTTCTCTTTCATTCCTCTTTTCATCGGTAATTTCACCGGCTTTCTTTTCCTCATTTCCTTCCTTTTCAACCATCCGTTCAACAACAACTGTGCCTTGGGATTCTTCCATTTCATCTTCACTCTTCAATGAGATAGCACTCACATTTGGACGAGGGTTGAGCTCCGGTTGCGAGGGAAGTTTTCCCAAATCTCTAGCCTCCATTCGACTCAAGATTTGAGCCATTTGGCTCATTTGCGTCTCTAGGTTTTTGATACTAGGGTCGGTCTTTTCTTGGTGCTTTTCATTCTTAATAGTACACATTGTCAATTTCCCAATGGCTTGAATGATCTCTTTGTTTGACATCCCCAAACTCTCGCTTTGATTGTATGGCTTATCACCAAGGCTTGGGTATTGAGAATGGGGTGGTCGGTATGGTTGTTGAGGAGGGCAAGACGATTGGACATTTTGGTCTCCTTGTGCATTTCCATAACGAAGGTTTGGATGCACTTGGTTAGCCGCATTGTATGGCCGATTTTGGTAACCTCCGCCTCCTTGGAACCCTTGGTACCTTTGATTTTGGTACCCTTGGTTTTGGTACCCTTGGTCTCCTTGCCACCCTATGGCACTTACTTATTCCACATAATCATCGTGCAAAGTGGGACATGAGTCCGTAGGATGCGGGGAAGAGCAAATCTTGCAAGACTAGACAAGAGATTTTGCCCCGGATTGAGTCATCAATGCCTTGACCATAGAAGTAAGATTTGACACTTGGTCTTCAAGCTTTCCTTGGTTGGAAGAAGTTTTAGCATGGTGGGGGTTTTTGTCTCCTCAAATCTTCCCTCGAGCTAAAGTTTCTCGACTCCTCGGCTAGCTCCTCATGAAGGTCCATAGCTTCTAATGCGGACTTGGTCCCAAGAGAACCACCACATGCTCCCCTCACTAGCCGTTGGTCTTGATCAAGGAGACCATTGTAGAAGTAGTAGACTAGATCCTCATTTGAATAGCCATGGTATGGACAACTTGCGAGAAATTTCTTAAACCTCTCCCAATAGTCATAGAAAGACTCTTCATGCCATTGGATGATGTTACTAATGTATTTCTTCAAAACGGCGGACTTCAAGACCGGGAAGTACTTGGAGAGAAATTTCTTCTTCAAATCGATCCAAGAAGTAATGCTCCCAGGCGGAAGATAAATGTAGCCAATCCCTTGGGGCATCTCGCAAGGAGAATGGAAAGGCCTTCAATATGTAGAGCTTCCAGTTCACCCCATCAGGAATCATTCCACTACACACCATATAGAAATCAAGAAGGTGTTTGTTTGTATCTTCCCCTTGCCTACCAAGGAAGGACGGTAGCAAGTGAATCAACCCGGACTGCAATTCAAAATGCCTGTGAGCTCCAACCTTCATATATGTGATGTATATAGGTTGGTGCCCAAGATTGGGAGACATAGCCTCTCAGATCGGAACTTGTCTAACCGGGACTTCTCTCCCTTGTTGGGGAGGAGGTTGAGGTACTCCTCCCGAGAATTCACCTTCTTCCTCCTCGTGTTGATCCATTGAGGTAGAAGATGTCACAAAATGGTCACTAGGAGAGTTGATATTCACACTTTCCAATTAAAGTCTCCAAGCCCTTGTAATGTTCAACTCTAACTCGGGGTCGTAGTGTAGGGGTTCTTGTGATGAGGATCGCGTTTGAACCATACACCAAGAACTCGAACAATACGTCCTTGAGCCAAACAAAGATCAAATAAAAAGTAAACAAAATTAAACTAACAAATATTCACAACTAACACATATTCATACATAAAATGTTCAAACACTTAAAAATATACGCCCTGTCCCCGGCAACGGCGCCAAAATTTGGGAGGTCTTCGCCGTACCTCTCAAAGATACTATTTTTATGCCCTTTTTGTTTACTAACTACAACTAAGTAGATAGTGTCAAGTCGGGGTCGTCCACAGAGACAGGGGATATTCCCAAGTGTTTGCCCATACGATGCTAAATATTACACTAGATATATAGATATACATACATATAAAAGCACATAAAGAGGGGGGGTTTTTGGTTTGGTTTTTTCCTAAGTTATGAATTTAAAAGCAAATTACACTAATAAAGCATACAATCCTTAAAACAAGATTAAGTACGAATTACGGAGTCTTGGGGGCAATTGACTTATAC